>UZAN01041916.1:18568-38448 GCA_900618425.1 Echinostoma caproni
AACAGAGCCAACCAACGGCAGAAACCCGGCATCGTTGCAACACACACGCACACGCACACACACACACACACACACACAATGAAACCACTGTAGCTCAAACTCCAGGCCGAAATTCTACATTCGAACACCGGTTGGACACTTCATTTGGCCAAAGTAATACCTGATTATGAACGAAATAGTTGCACTGTTTTGGTATAGAGAGGGAGAATGTTTTGCGATCGAGAGTTTGGATAAACCAATCAAAGATTATCGTTGACCTGAACAGGCTAGAAATTTAATTACTTTTAAAGAAGAGAAAGGCATTTGCATAACAATACATTCGCTCAAGCTAGTCTTTCAGTGTGTTACTATGTATGAGAAGAAAATGGTTTCCTTTATATTACATATATGGGTTACTACGGGCTGGAATTACATCCAGTGAAGCCAAGTCAGCGTTGAACCGACAATTGGTACTTCCGCATCCATCAAACCGCTTATCGCACAACTGTCCCAAGCATTTTCCCCCCAGACACTTTATCAAAACTAGGCGCTGGTGAATAGTTCTTTCATGTGGGAAAATCAAAACACTTGACACCCGGATTGGATGGATCAACTAGATGGAGAAACACAACTAACTACATTGGAACACGTCTGATGCATTTGTTTCCCCCAAAGCCCAAAATCGCGTATATAAAGTCTTCATCTGACGATAATTTGATTATTAGAAGTTTGATCATTTTAACAACTTTTGATTCACTTTTATGCAATCCAAAGTTCATTTAACTGAATATCAGTTTCACTAACAATATCCGGGGATGGATTGTTGCAAAACTCAAAAAATATCGAGAAATGAATGACGCTGGTGAAAACAATGCACCGTTTGAAAATTAGCATGTTTGAAACAACAGAAGAAAGCACGCTCAATTAAACCCATACAAGACCACATGACATATTACTTCACTCGAAATCCAACATTGTAGCAACGAGTAAGGCACAAAATCGCCAACCCTTGTGATTGCTGCACTGACCATTTTGGTTGGTGATATGAGCACTGGATCCAGTGAATCCTCCGCATTTATTGCATCGATATCGAGAGGAGTTAAACTTCTCGAGATAGTTGCGTTTCTTTTATTCTCACCAATCCAGACGGAAGGTAACTTCCATGGTAACTGGATGAATTGCATCATTATATTTTAAGTGCACACAGGAAGGATACGCCATCGAATTGATAACGCTTTCCTGAATGTCAAGTGTCTGAAAACGCGATACCGTAACAGTAGTCTTAAGGACAAAAAAGGGCAACCTGTGTGGTGTTTTGTCATGAGGTGTTTCGCAACAGATTACCCTAGTTCCATTTTCTGAAAAGCATATGTGAGTTGCGTTATCAACTCATCCAACCACTTTGGGATGTAGTTGGACATTAGTTGAGCCATTCGGCAGTTTGTTCTACCCGCGGGTTCGTCATCGCAACCGCATGTAATCCGGTACACCGTGGGTATGAAAAAACTGCTTATCTAATAATGTTTATTGATCCAGAATGATTCCATGAGTAGAGCTCATAAATCCGGTTGGAATAGCTAATAATGGGCGGTTTAGAACATAATTGAACTTTAAGCGTACATTTTGCGAATGTTATTCATCCCTGAATGATGGGTTGATGCAAAAGGTTTGTGATTTTTAATTATTTGGGTTACGTTATCCGTTTGGTGACTGTTGACATTGAGATGAAAATGGTTTTGCCATGTAAAACACGAAAAAAGTGCATGAACCTGACCAATGATCATTTGAGCAGCAAATCTACACCTATTTGGCATACTTTTCTTCACGTTACTCTCACCGAATACAAATTATAAACAGATTAAGGCTTTACACTTTCGCAAGTTGATTTCTAGTTGCATCTTGTGATCGCGGATAACTTTGGAAAGACTGACCACCTCTACTCATCATCTACTGACTGACACATTCAGGTTGACTAATAGGATGTTTGAGGGCAAGCCGTCTCAAATTTCCACATGTATGTTTTCCTTTGCGCAACTGCTGTATGATATCATTTCTTTCTTTCCTCATTTTTGGACACAAATATTGTTACGTATGGGAAAGTAAAACATACGCAAAAGTATTCACCTCTAACTCAAAGTAGTGCTGAATACGTCTTTGCAAATGAAAACATTTTCTGAACAGTACATTCTGGGTAAAAATAGCTTAGGAAATCCAAAGAACATTTCCCTCATAATGTAACCGTGAAAAATACAAGATTTTATTTCAAACACCGTTGTTAACAACGTGAGAGACGTAATACATTCGATAAAATATACTAATTCCCACCTCAAAGTGTTCCACCTTAAGCATAATCGTCACTTCATGTACTCACCCATACAAACGGGAAGCACTAGATTGCACCTTAACTCCTGATGAAGTTTATCACCAGCACACGAAACCTCGTACATGTTGCAAACAAAAACGTGCATGTCATTATTGTGCAAACTAGATCCGTGTCGGGGTTCAATATCCAACTTACAGATGTTGTTGCTCGAATACAGTCTTTGCAAGAATTTGTAATTTTTGGCTCGTCGCGTTCAATGGAGACAGAACATACATACCACGTAGTGAATCCAGTTAAAAGATTCTCATCAGAACTTGACGCCTGTAAAAAGACAATAGATATAGTCATGTGGTTAGCTCACAATCATTTAAGGCACCCCTTCCTCATTCCAACTGTGAATGAAGAGGTCACAAACATGGGTTTGTACAATTCATCTATGATAGCACAGATACATACTGCAGTCAAAGTGATTATACCTACTAATACAACAAGGAAATTTAGATCAAATTAATAAAAACATGAAACTACAGTGTGAAGAGAAAATGGGTAGAGTCATTTGTTAAGAAAAGTATAACTTGATCATCCATTCATCACATTGTGACCAATTCAGGTTTACGAAGATAAACGAAGTCAGACTGGGTTTAGCCTAGTAATTTCGGGTTTATTACGTTGTAAATGGGATGGATTAATTGGAATGAAATGAAATTTCTCTCCTCTTAGCACAAATGTTGTGTACAAAGGTCCGTTTGATCAAATTCTCAACCATTGCAAGTTTACCGCGAATTGTGTTTTTAATCTACATCAGAATGTGTTCCACTACTCAATGAGCGAAATGGATCTGAGTCTTGTTTATGTCAATGGCTACCAATCCACACCTGAATGGGTAAAAGTAGTTGAATTTGTACAGATGTTAGAAATACTAATTCCACCGACACCCTTGGTATCCGGGGTGTATAGAGACATTGACCGGGATGGCTGTTTAATGTTATCGCCTTCTCGTGGCACTCCTCGAACAACATCGAACTTTGCGAGGAATACCGATTCCTATGTTTGATGTTGCTGTAGAATGTCTGATGATGAACACTATGAAATTAGATTTTATTACCCCTGAGAAGTGCACACCTATCATCAGTAAAGGCCACTTGTGTACAGATTTCATACAGTGCAGTAAAACATCTGCCAATAAGAGCAACCTCTTTATATTATAATTGTGCTAAGAGAACGCGTTCCTCCGGAAGACTCATTTTCCATCGATTCACCCGATCGGCGTGTAATTTACTTCTGGCATCATTCAGCGTGCACGGAGCAAGTGAAGTGTGGCCTTCAACGCCAGGAAGCACTGAAATGTTGTTTTGATCTGATTGGTTCGCAACAACGGGTTCGAATCCATACATCAAACTGGGGATCAAACCCGGGTCAAACGGGTTGTATGCTTGCGTTCGACCAATGTGGTCCCATGTTAGATCCTCATTTAGGTAGATAGGTTCAATTTACTGATGCGAGCCAACCAGGTGAAAGAAGCTGTCCAGTGCTGCCTGGTCTCTTTGTTTACACCTCAATTGCTCTTTACACAGCTAAATTTACTATAGGATCAATTCAACTCCACAACTACCTTCACGCAATCTATGAATATCCTATACCCCCAAATAGTTGTGCATTCGATGGATACACTGTCTGTTGATGCTTATGAGTAGCAGAAAGAAAAACAAACTGCAGCTTTGACTTGTTTTTATTTGTTCTTCCTCTTGAAACGTTATTTCAGTATTCATTGCATCATCACAAATAACATTATTGAAATTGATTGACTTGCTTTACACATACGCTTTTTTGCTTTACAAAGTGATGAATAGTTAAAGATTTTAAAATCGATAGCCATTCAAACGATTGGCTCGATTCCGTATCATGTGTTAGGAGAGATTCCTAAAAGAAACGCTTGCTTATCAAATTATCCGATTCAGCCATATCCAACAGGTGTTGACCTTCGACCATGTAGTGAAAACAGACGGGTTTCAATTCATCACCAGACTGTTTGTGGTTCGACTTTTGAGGGTCATACAAAAGCGGTTAAAGGTCTTAACGTAAATCAAACAAGTGTTCAATATTTGACGTTACAGTGATTTCGGAATTATGGAAATACCAGTGGGCGTAATTCAGACGATAGAACTCCTTTACATGACTAGATAGAAACCAGTGAACTCAAGTTAGATAAAGCAAAAACGTATGAAATCAAGCTATTTTACTCCTCTCGCATTTTTGGTCAGGTCAATCAGCTGAACTTGAGTTACATTCGAATTGTGCTCAATTTAAAATTTTGATAAACCAATCGTATATCACCCACATCTACACTGCGGACTGCTTCCAACTTGGTTATCAAAACATATTTTGACTGAATATTTTCTTTACACAAAACAGTTCGAACGGTTTTTCTCGATCATTTAGCACAAACATGATACATTTGTACATCCGGAGTTGTAAACTTGCATCAAACTTAAATTTGCTAATCTAGGATAATGAATTCTGCTTCTTTTAAAGGGAAAACCAACACGGACCGTCATCTTTGTGACGATATTGATTGGATTTTCAAAGCAGTCTACTAATTGAGTAGTGTCAAGCTTGTCACACATTCCACTGAAGAACAGACGGACTACCCGTTCCATAGATGTTGGAAATTGTCAGAGGTTTGTGTTTCACAGAATCTTAGTGCAAGCGTTGGCAATCAACAGTGCCACATGATTATTCTGTTTTTTACGGAATACGTTTCAACACCAGTTTCCCCCGGATAGTCTTAACAGCTTGATATAACTCTTGTTCTTTTACCAGTATTAAA
Organism: Echinostoma caproni; assembly: GCA_900618425.1. Lineage (NCBI taxonomy): Eukaryota > Metazoa > Platyhelminthes > Trematoda > Plagiorchiida > Echinostomatidae > Echinostoma > Echinostoma caproni. The sequence goes on from UZAN01041916.1 coordinate 23,698, forward strand.
CGATGCAGAATTTTAGCGGGATTACAAAACTGGGAGCAGAGCATTAACACCCATAGTGTGAGTGCTCTCCAGCTAGGGTTTTCAACAGACTGATCCACGTCAACCAAATTTATGTGGCGCTCAGGTGTCACTAACGTCGGGGGTATTGTGACCTCAGTAAACAGAGAAATCAACCCGCATAGACAAATCGAATCTAGTTAACCGTTTTGCACGAACATTTTATTAAGAATTTTAAATTCATGGCTCAAATAACACAGAGGTGTGTGAAATTCAAAATGTGCAGTTACGATGGTGGATCTCAGAATAAATGAAACTTCTCTGAACACTTCGAGGAAAGCCAAAAGTAAATCCAGATAACTGAACTCACATAAATGTTTGCAGCTTAATTCAACACAAAGAGGAGAAGACTAGTATTGAGATGAGCAAGGTGCGTTTCCTGCAACAAGCCTTCAAAGATGAGTTATGCTGTATCGTGTAAATGAAAAATGAAAAACGGTCTGATCAGCTGCTCGGTTTTCGTGTGGGTAGTATGCTTGCGTTCACCCGTTGGGTCAGTGGATTCGCACTGGTGCTGATGAGACCCAACCAGGTCGAAAAAGCTGTCCAGTGCTTCCTAGATTTTCAGTTCACGCCTAGTTTGCTCTATGCACGAAGAAATCCCTCTGAATGGATTTTAAATTGCAATTCTTCTAAGGAAGGAAGCTTTCTGTCAGATTAATCATTCTGTGAAATCCTATTGTGAATGCGTTTAAAAAAGCCCCACAATATCAACAATTTATTTTTTCTCATGATCACTCACTAGTGCATCATATTCTCTATTTTCAATGCAAACCTTTGAAAGATCGAGAACTATCGCCAAAAGTATATCACAAAAAGGCACGTAAAATCATCTTTGACTGCAACTTCAAACTATTGTTGGAGTCCACCTAAAGAACTGTTTACTCAATGTACTTTCGAACCCCCTTCCTCATGTAAAGAAATTTTGAGGAATTTCGATGACGCGGACATCGTTTGACCCAATCGTCGTACCATACAATTGCTAAAAGTTTCTTTTTGGGAAAATCAGTTTTGGAAACGAAAGCCAGAAACCCTAAAAAGCTTATTTTTATTGGACAAAATTATTGAGGTTTAAAACCTCACCGAAGAAAAACACTAACTCAACTTAGTAAAATCTTCATCTGCACTAAACCGTTAATAAGTGGATAGCTATTAAGGCAAAATTGTCAGTGGTTTCCCGATTCAGGATACTGTGATATTTGTGACATGAAAAACAAATTTTGGGGTGATACCTGACGAAATATATCATTGATAATGAATTCACATTTTAATTAACCCCAAAAAAGTAATTATGCTCGTGCGTTATGACAAAAGAAATCTGAACATGGCTATTTTGGGACCGAAAAAGCTGAGGGTTTGATGCAGGCTGTCTTCAGTAAACATTTTAAATATTAACTTGTTTGCGTTTGACTGGTTGATTGATTGATTGATTGATTGATTGATTGATAGATTGACTAATTAATTATTTATCTGATAGTTGTTTTGACTGTTGATCGGTTCATTCATTCATTCATTCATTGACTGATTGATTGATTAATTGATCTGTTTTGCTTCCGGCTTACCACTAATACTGGCATTTTCCAAGTGTATTTTTTTGTTTTTCATTATATGCAAGTTTTTTCCACCCATGGCGTAGACCTTTAAAGCGTCCTCGGGAAACTGTCTTCCTGAAGGTATCAAAATTTCCCAGCCAACAAGAGATCGAATAAGGGCTAAAAACTCTGTTTTTGTGTGTGGTCGAACAGACTAAACACAAAATATACTAATAATAATTCTATATCAGATTGGTTTGAGACAGGTTGATTTAAGACCACATCATCAACATATAGATTAGTGAAGTTGGGGATAATTCACTGGGGAATGTTGATAATGAGAATGGAGAGAGCACAGCACCCTGAGAGACTCCAAAATAATTCACGGTTTTGAAACAGTCACGTTTGCTTTCCATCTTTCATCCCTCTCTATGAAACAGTCTTTCACCCAATAAAGTGGTGAAGCTATCGAATGAATGTAACTTTCGGAAAAGAAGAGATCGGAGAACAGAATAAAAGCGAAAGAGTAATCAAGGAAAGCACAACGAACGGTTTTGAGGAAACGGTCCAAAGATTTACATTTATAATATTTCAATGAAAAGACAGCGTCCAGAATACATCTATTGGGCTCATACACAAACTGAAGGGGGTCATTAGGGAACATCAATACTATACCGCAAATGTGGGACAAAGGCACAATCTACTGCTTTTACTTCATAGCTGTTGGATAGAAGATTGATCAAAATTCACATGTGAACTATTTTGTATTCAAAACTTGATAAAGCAAATGGACTTGAAACGTATTTTTGTCAATGATTACGTGAATCTCAAAACGACTTGGAGGTGCTAAGAATAATGTACGGAAACTATTCTGTTTCTACCATCGCTGAGCCACTTTAATTACCGATCAATAACGATCAATAATAGAGAAAAGAAAACCAAAAAATTCAATGGGATTTAAATAACATAGTTTAATTCAACTACATAATCGATTTTCCCAAATTCCATCAGACTAATGGAGATCATATGAGAAATAATAATACATCGGTTAAATCGCTTTTCAGTTAAAACTGTATGTTGCTCTGTGTACATATACAAAGAAAATATCTCGTCAAACAAATTAAAAACTGATTGGCTTTTGTGAGTCTCTTTTCTCGGCTTAAACTTTTTATCAAAGATGGCGAGACGCAGTTAAGAGATTTCAATAAATTTCATCTAAAATTATAATGAATAACTTATTCGGAAATTAGTTGAATAAGAAGAATTCTATTATTATTCTCATATTCTGTGACCACGTTTTTAAGTTAGAAAAACACCTGTTTGGTCTTAAACATCACAATGAGCAGAAAAAATGGTCAAATCCAAAACAAAGTTGGTTCGATGAATCCATTTTTGGAGCAGCATCTGCGAACGAAACTTTAGTTAAAAATGGATAGTAGACAAGAACATCAAAAATTGAATTTACTTATTAATCATCATGCATGAGGAAAATAAACGTGTTCCAAAGATGACAATAGTAATTAAGTTTGGGTAGATGTCTTATTGTAATTACGTGATTATTCAAAAAGCATCCTTAATTACTTCAACATCAACTGATACTCCAAGTCATCATAAACTCAAATCGCTTCCTTTCATTTCTGCGTTCTGCATAGATGCTTTTCTCGCAATCACAATTTCAACACGTCACATTAAACATTTCATGAACAAAAATTATTTTTTTACACAATAAATAATTTCTATTCATCGTTGCAAAATTTGTAATTAATATCAGGTGTTTGATAGAAACCAATGTATTTACGTGCTTTATCGAGTTAAACAATTGAACGGTCGAAAGTCCACCTCACCCCAATCCCTCATTTATTCATCATTCATTCCACCAATCAAAGATTCGAAAGCACTTGTCCCAAATTCAACAATTTTGTATTTCATATGTACTGCTAAATCCAGATTTCGGGTTTGCTATTTTTTGGAATACTTGTATAGATACCGTCAAGAGAGAATTACTGATTTAAGTATGATCTTGCAGTTTTCAAATGAAGTGCATAAATGCAAAGTTACCTATTTACGATATCCATTAAAAATCCTTTGACGCAATCCGATCAAACGGCCCAGCGGTCAAGATCATCAAATATCATCCTGGTGATCCAAAGTTCGAAGCCCGTCACCTCCGTCTATCTTCTCCTCTTCTCTGTATTTCCTCTGCAGCACTTCTATAATCTCATACCCCTTCCTTAAAGTTTACTGCACATGTTTTATACTTAATAACTAGAAACGAAAATAAAAAATTTTCTATATGACTACAAATTTTATTTCTTCTGTGTTCAGTTGAGCCCGGTAGACAGACCGGTGAATAATTATAAGGAGAAACCACTAGTAATTTTGATCGAACAAAAAGTGCATCCGTTCAAATTCGGTTCGTACTCATGTCAATGTACAAGCTGTCGGAGACAGCGTGCATGCTTTCAGTAGTTCAGCACCAAATATAATGCATTGACTTGTGCATAAACTAGTTTAAAATTTATCAACACAATATGACATGTGTGGGCAGAATTGATATTGGCCATCAATGTCGTGTGCTCTCATTCAACTGTTAACGCATATTCTTATGACATGAACAAGCATGAGTCACTGGAAAAAGGTGGCTGACAAGTGAGTTTTTTTTTATTTCAGTCGAGTAGGGAATGAAGATCAATTTGGATGACAAAGTGCGATTTGGAAATGAACTGGTTCCAAATAATATGGGGGGAGGGAGAGGGGAACGGAAGTTCATGTTTCACACTGTGGTTGGGAGATCATCAAGTGTCACATCATCAACACCCCCGTGAACAATGGTTGCATCCTAAATGTGGTTTGAACACATAATTACTGGATTCAAGAAATGGATAATAAACGCGTCTAAAACGCGCAGTCCGTAAACTTTATCATCTCATAATGACACAAAATCGCTTTGGGGGAGTCTACGGGATGACCGGAGTCTAACACTTGGGCCGGATGATAGCTTCCTTCCGCGAAAACCAAGGTTTTTCGGGACGCTGTTCAGACATGTTGGTTGATGGACAACGTTCTGCACTTCGGGTGTTTCTCTGACCCCAGGTATATTAAAATGATAAGATGCATTTGGAAGTCACATTAACGTCTTTTTCTCAGGGTGACTAATACAAAGAAATGTCCCGTAAACAATTATTATCATTAGTCACTATGCGTTCTTTCAGAACGTGTTAAAACTAGCAGATATCTTCGTTATTGCATCACTGATTCAAGTCAAACAAATGATTTTAACCATAAAAGAAATTATTCCCTGATTCAAAATATAAACTAAAAGAGCACCAGATCACGTCCTCTGAAATATTGATTAATTCAAGAGCTCAATGTTCTTGTAAACAATGAACCCAAGTGTACGGAAAAGATGCATTATTTACCGGTTCAAGATTACTTTATCTTGTAAAATCTCGTAATTTTTTTAATTTCAGAGCAATTAGTGTCTTTTGCCTTTGCACGGAAGGCAAATATGGCTCCTGTACAATTGATTCTGCAATTATGGAGATTTGTATTGATTATCTTTTGAAAAATGTGCTGATTTTCTATTCAGTGATTTTGTTTTGTATGTGGACAGCTGTCGAAACAGCTTGGAGGAATATGATTTACATACTAATTATTGCTTGGATTGGACACCGGTTGCTACTTTATGCCTTCGGGCTATAATCATATATGATCGTCATATTCAGTCAAGCGAACCTAGTACATCAGTGCAAACCTTTGTTTCGAGAACATTCGTGCCACAGACCAAAGATAATGGTCACCGCTGTTCTGTCGGAAAAATCTATCATCTAGAATAATGCAAATAAAAACGTTTATTTTTTCCCGGCTCCGTAATTGAACAAAAGTTTCCGTTCCATTTTGACTGATCATATGAACAGTCATGAATCGATTTTGTTATTTTTGTAGCAAGTTCGTGGATGGTTCCTACACAAGATATATTGAGAGACATTTTAGCTCGTAAATGATAAAGCTGAACTGTTTGATGACGTAATTGAAGACGATTCAACGAGGTAGGTCAAGCGAGAGAAATAAAATAGGCGTTTGAGCATCTCACAAAAACCTAAAATATACGGGTCTAGTCGAAACTGAAGCAACGGGTCCCCGTGAAAATTTTGTGGGTACGTATAGGTAATAGTATTTATACTGAAGTAATTTTTTTCCAAATAATACTAATTAAGCCTTGGTGAGTCTCTATTGCCACGATTTTTCTGATTCGGTTATACTCAGCAGGTTGAATGGTTCGGAATGTAGCAGGATACTCCCATTTCGTCAGTAATGGTTGACGTAGACCATGATGAGTCAAGAGGTCACTAAAGAGAATGGAATAGTTTTTATTTTCAACAAACTAACATTGATAATAATTAAGATGTAAAGTTTGTGTACACTAATATTCGATTGGTCTACCTTTGTTCTTTAGGACTTTTTCGAGTCTCTTTGGCATCGAATCCACCAACATTGTTATGAAGTCATTTTCTATTTTGTGCTCCTTTACGTATCGCACTTTTGCTTCCAATGTCCAATTTACAGGTAGCACATTGACCTCTCACTTCAAAACAGAAAACATATTTTCAATCACATTGAGATTCGAGCTATTAAGAGGAAGTTGCATTAACTGGACCTTAGAGTCACGCCTCTTTTCTGAGGACTAGAAGCAGATAATAAGTTAACTAGACTCCTTAACTAAACAAATTTATTGACCTCTCGTGAAACATGACACAAGCGTTATCCTGAAAAATGATACCTTTTTCAGACAATTTCTTTTCGGGAAATTCTGGAAACATTTTTGTCTCTACTGATACCAATTTCTTACTATTCATGGTGCCTTTGTTGATGTCCACCGACAAGGCTGACCATATTTTATTCCTGCCAAGGTTAATAATCTCGACGGGTGAGAAAATCTTTCATTTGGTAGAATAAGTCCTTTTGGGAAATTCTCACCACAAATGACTTTTCTGTGAGCCTTCCAAGGCTCGTCGCACACCATGCACTCATCGGCGAAATAAACAACACGCTGAAAATGACGCAAGTGGAGATTTGAATTCTCGGGTAAAATCAATACAATCCTGCCTTTACTGCGCATTCAATGCTGGCTGTACGTCAGTTGAAACTTGAAGCTGCGCACAAAAGTGACCCTGATTTCAGGGTTGACTTTGATTAAAACGGTATTTCTCGAATTCAATGAGTTAGATATCAAACATAGATTATTATTATTATAAAACCCTATTTAATGCAATTTCTTCGGGCTGTGAAAGAATTTAATTTATATATTCAATAGAGTTGCTAAAATGGATTATGTGTAGGATAAAAAATACCTCGTAACAAACAACCATTATGGGTTATTGAAAATAATTGGGGATATTTATTGAGTCATTCCCAGTAAAAAATATTTCGTTTTCATACTTCATAAAGTTTGCAATTTTCATATTGAGACTATGTAATCTGGGCAACCAAGGTCAGGCATGTTTAATTGACACTCATGCAGACTAGAAACTACGCAGATCGAAGTAGACAAGATATCAATTATTTTCCATAACTAAGACAATAATATAGGTGACAAATATGATGAAACTCAATGTGATCATAAAGTAAATATTATAGAGCATCACAATCGCCCAGTATTGTAAAAATAATGATATGCAAAACATCAATTGTTCACAGGAGCTCAGTCACTGCAGAGGTACCGATTACACCATTGGAGGTTAGCTGAATTTGAACTGCTGTTTCGGCACTTTAAAGACTCATCAGTATTTGCGTCTCGCTCTCTGGTAACTAACAAGCAATAAAACCGTACACATTCTTTGATCTTTTCAACAATCCAACTCGACGAACAATGCGTTAAAAATTATCCCTTATTGCTCGGTGTCGTCAATCACGAAGTCGATGCAAATAGATTTAGAATCCATACTCGACGGATTGTACTTCCCATTCCGTCGGGGATAAAAACATGGTGGACAATAATGCTGCCGTATCCCATTAAGGATAATTCGTATCCATACTGATCCCTTCGGCCAATACACAAACAAGTTTCATCTCAAAATTGATCGGAAAACTGAATGTGTTCGACCGATCGTTTTTGCAACTGCAATGTGAAAACGAGTGAAACAATGTCTGCTGGTAGCTAGACGATAATTGGAGTGTTCCCGGTGATAACCGGTTGTATTCTCAAGGTTACAATGCATTTATATCGACAGAATAGACGTATTCCAAACAAGAATCGAAGGTCTATCAGGGACACAGATAGGTTGTGTATGAGGATGAATACGATAACATATCTGATTGCAGATCAAAGCAGTCTTCCTGAACTACTTTGTTTAATTCTACAGAGGTTTGAAAATGCTACCTGATTGATGGGCGAGCAATCCTTGTAAGGACGATAGAGAACTGTCCCAAGATACATTTGTATAATGACAGAAAATGTTATTGAGTAGAACAGTTCACCTGTTCCAAATGAATTCAAGTATGACGACTCAATTGGAAATCCAATTAATTTTTGTGTGTGCTGTATGAAAAAACATCTCTTTAATCCGAAAGTGGTTCTTAAAAAACAAAAGTCTGCGAGGATATATCCGAACAACTGGCAATGCTAAACTGAACCCGGAAAATATTATGCGGCACTTTTTATTAGTGTAATGACTTTCTCCATTGTATTCCACCGTTCCATTGTGTTTGAAAGATTGGATTTGGTTAGAAGTATCATACTACGCACAAATAGTTCACATGTGAAATGCCAAGGTGGATAGCAGGTTTCATTATGTAGGAAAAAACAATACAGTTATACCGATGTGAAAATGGTAAACACTATCAGACAGTGGGAGAAGGAGAGAGTGGAATGCACAAATGTGCAATAAATGGTTTCTCTTGGTTGTTGTTGCTGTTGTTGTTGTTCTTATTATTGTTGTTGCTGTTGTCATTGTTGCTGTTGAAATAAATCAGCATTATATTGTCATGTCATTTTGAGGGCTCAAAAATGTTTACTTTGACCAAACTCGGGAGGTTTGTTTCCTAAAAGCAAGCTTTGACTGAATTTGGTACAATAATCCTTTTATTTTAAAAAGTCTCTTTGTGGTATACCAAAAGCAGAATTTTGTGTTTTGCAGTGAAATAGTTCACCTTTGTATTTCAAATCTTTCACATAATGTATCATCTCCTGGAACACTTTGAACAGATAGATTAATCTCGTCCAGGCAAAAACCGGTATAAAATCCGTCGAACTGAAAGTTAACTGAGTAGGATTCATTGCAATAAATAAGTGGCATTTTTGTCATTTTCTGACCAAACATAGTTTTGACTGATTGCAACTGGCCATACTTCACATTTTACCTTCCCTCCATTCTCAGCTCTCTTAGTTTACCATACATTCGGAAGTACTAGACTCGAGTTTCGCACTTTTAGACCTCATCAGGAGTGCATATCCACCGGACGCATCGCATGGAAGGCGTGTGTGCTACTACTGTACCTACCTGCTCATACCAGGTCTGAACAGAATCCCCAATTCATGTTTGTTCAGGTTTCATTTTCAGAGATAATCAATTAGTTAAATTTGGCCAGACAACAACAAAGGGAGACACAGTTGACTATCTACTAACTCAAGTCGAAAGCCTTCCACCAAACCAGGTATTCTATGAAGGTTACGGACTACCTGACCACAAACTTACTAGGCTGGGTTAGTAATTGACCCGAAGCAATCTTTATGGGATTTACTAGTTTATTTTTCTTTATATGAACCCATCTGACCTGAGTTCAGACTTATCTGTTTCTCGACACAAACGAGCATACGTTTATTTCGTTTCTCCGTCAAAGAATTTAATTTCAAAGGCAAAGACAATAATGCAATACCGCACGATTTATGTCCAGGACGATTTCGCTGCATCTCAACATGGTGCATACTGGAGAAAATAAAATGTTTATATTAGGCCGTGGCATGGCAAAATAGTAAAGCAAAATATAGTAAAAGAGGAAGGGCTAAAAGTACCATATCACTAGGGTAGCACAGTGTTTCGAATTATCTACCAGTCACGAGTCGCAAGGTTGCTAAGGTTTGCTGAAGCGATTGCTATTAATCGATGGAAGCCCCCTTTCCCTGTATCAGCAAAAATAACTTTATGTTAGTCTCTTCCCACTCTAGTGATATGGTCATTTTACCCGTCCCTCTTTTATGATTTGTCTGCTTTTAATGCGTTCTGCTTTACTTTGTTGCCATGCTAAAGACCTGTATACATATTGTATTTTCTGCGGTATGCACTACGTTGAGATGCAGCAAAGTCGTCCTGGACATAAATCGTTTAGTGTTGCAATATTGTCTTTTCTTTTGAAATTAATCTCGGGAAAGGCTTGTTTCAGTTTTCTCAAAGCATTTAATGTCGTTTTGATCCCGGCGACACAGAAACGGCCATGGTTTACTAGGCACAAATCGAAGACGTAGTGTAGTACCGCTTCACACAAACCCCCAGGTACAAGCCCCCTCCTTCCAGTCGTGGCAGACCAAGTTCTACCTTATTATCACACAGGTAGTGATGCCTGTTCAGCTCTTTCTGTGTCTCTGAATTGAAAGCTACACTTATTTTTCATTAAATCCAATAAGACCAAAATAATTGTTGATCTACTGTAGCTCCATTGGTAAAATACTGCATTCTTCACAATTTTGCACACCACAAAAACGAAATCAGAGGGTATAATTAATTTATTGACTTTCTGCTCTGTTCATGCACGAACTGATAGGAAAATCTTTCACTTGAAGCTAAGAACAAACAAACTATACAATGCGTGTATATTTCATATTTCGTTTACAAAAATCATAGCATATTTTATGATTTTTGGCATCTCAACGTGGTACGCTTAAGATGGGAAACTGAAAGCGTAGCTTGTCGTTAGGTATTTTTCGAACAGGTATAGAGTTGGCTAATGCTCCTCGGGCAACTATCTTCCTTGTACCAACCGGTCAAGTAAGCCGGTGGAAAGTCAGGTAATATTGCCACGGGATTAGCATGGTAATTGCACTTTTAGTGGTTGTAATGGTGATGGTGATGATGGTAGTGGTACTCGAACCTAGAACATTCATAACCGAAACAAGTAGCCAAATTTAACATGAACCACTAAAATCACTTTAACTTCTTAGGAACAAATTTTCCAATAACAAAATCCTGTTCGATATCTTTAATTTGATCGCAACAAAGCAGAAGAAATCCCGGTTCCGTAAGATTAGTTTTGCTGAATAAACAAACATGTATGCGGACAAGTTTTTCGGGTTGATCACTCCTACCATTCCCTTGTCAATCAGATGATCGTGTGGAAATCTGGAAACATCGACTGTGAATTGCTAGAACACGAGACCACCTAGCATTCAAAACTAAGGCACGTAATATTCTGATTTTTCTACGAGTGCATGCACCATGATTCACTACAATCCAGACAAGGAAGGAATTCGTTGTATTTGCGCGGAAACTTTTCCAGTATTCTTGTATCTCTTATGCAGAGATTGACATGAACTTTGCCAGGCAGAGGAGCAGTATACATATGTTTATTGTCTTCTGACTTCTCTCAACCTTTCTTCTATGTTACTCTTTCGATCCGATGTGCTTTTGTTTGCACATTGACTGGCTGGTGGATGAGAAGCCAATGTGAGCTAACCGCAGTAAAATACAACATATCAAACTATACAGCAATATCCAGGTTCTGTCGCAAGTTGTACATCTTACAGGCTTTTGGGGAAAGGCTGTGGTATTTCACTCACCGTGAAATTAGTGTTATAAGATTTCTGGCAGAGATACTGCGCTGTACACAAAACGGCTGTGGTTATTTACATAATAGTTCTCTGCGAAACAAGAAAACTGTTCGCGGCATGTGTCTGTTCACGTTTGCTGAGTTTGGTTTTTGCACTCACCGTGCAACTGGCTGGATTAGGTTTAGTTTGCAGTCAACAACATGCACATCAAACAGGATAGATACTTTCTCCAAATCCAAAAGGGCGCTTTATTTGGAGGAAGTGAACTTTATGAACTAACTTCATTCTGTTCGTTATTAGTCGGTTGTAAGTAATCTCAGACGTACCTGTGTCGCGTAATTCTAGTCAACGTCGCTATTATCAATGTACATCGTACCTGTTTTTGAAGGATTGATGCTCTTAATAGCCAATAAACGTTTCTGATAACTTGGTACGACCCCAAAACGAACGTTTAAGCATTATATCGGGTTTCACAAATTATCGGTACTCTGACTGTGATCGGTTTTATCGATGCGACTAGATTCCTTGCCCCTTGGGGTCTCTCGGACAGTTTCGGAAAGACCAATTTAGTATATATTAGTCTCGACACACCAATAGCAAGCTTCACTGAGTTTGCACAATAGATGAGACAATTTTGCATGAAACCTCGCTCTCATCACTGTTATCGAAGCGTTTCAAGAAAAATCAAATAAGGTTGGTTGGAATTAGGAGAATGGTTAAGCGGTTGATAACTTTTGTTGTTATAAACCCCCCTTTTTGCTGTGTAATTGAATTTCATTCAAATGGACAGCATTTGCTCCGCTCCGATGTGCGAAACCTCAAACCTCATTTTCCCCTATTTCGGTTTTAATGTGATCTGACAAAATTCTATTCATGGCTGTTTGTGTATTTGCAATTGCAATTCGCCTTCTTATGTTGTAAATGTGTGCGTAGCATCAAAGCATTTTATTTACTTCCATCACGAAACAGGTGCGTTTTGTCTTCAATTTTTCCTGGTAGACTTCAACTGCTTTTGTGTAAAACCTACTTTTATGGTGAGCTTACAAGCCATTATGATTTGTTTATCTATCTGTATAATTTAGGTAATTAGTCCAAAGAACCAGGATGTTCAATAAATCATTTGCTGGAGCATACAGGAATGTAATTTGCGTCCGGATATGAACTTGACTCAAAAATTGGGCCGTTGGTCTTTGTGCAATCTGATGGTATAGAAATATTTTACTAATATCAAAGAAAGAAAGCAATCCTCAGGAGCATAAACGAATTGACTGTCTCTTTGTCATTTATGTTTATGGTGTTTTATGACGGATGTGCGTGTGGCTTTTCTCGTTCCACCGCATTATTTAGAAAAAGAATAGTAATTTCACTTGGGACGACACTGATGATGATGATGACATGACGCAAATCAAAAATCCATCATTTTTCTCTCGTCGTTGGTGGGTATGAGTTATGTTTTAGATGATTTTAAAATTTTTTTGCTTTTTGTGGGGGATCAATGTTTTTGTAACAGATTACCTGTAGCGAACCCAAACCACTTCCGGGGGGATATATTCCCTGAAAATATGATTGTGTGGTAAATCAGTATCTAGAAATCGCAGCAAAAATCTAACACACTCCTGCCTAATCCCTTTTCATCACTGATTTATATAGATACGATAATAAGCAAAGTTCTTTTTTACACAAGCATAATTCATCTAACTCTGATAACTTTGAAATTGTGCGAGGATACAAAATAATATACTTGACACAGAAAGCAGACATCAGTCTACTTCTATTGCTAATACTAACTTTGTCGAGACACGCACAGATTCGAGCGGTGATAGAAGAAAATTAAAAACAAAGAAGTGGGAGATAAAGTTCGGAATAAATGCAACTCACCCATAGCCATTAATATACAAGTTTAATTTTCAAAAGTGAAATGCTTTTCTGAAATGACAGTCTTTTTGAACTAGTTTGAACAACACCTGCTTAAGCGAATCACATATTTCTTCCTTTCCGTTTAAATAAAACTGTGAGCAAATTAACGCGGGTGACAATAAGGGTTCCAAATGAAACAGGACGGATAGAAACTACACAGTAATCCGCTAACTGTAGTAGTTCTGGCGGTTGCTTTTGTGTTAGAACGATACAACAATACCCCGTTTACAACCTCGAAAATAATTTACGGAAATATAGGCAAAAGTAGATCTTTGCGAGCCACGCGAAAAAGGATTAAACTCCACAGTTGCACCTTTGGTTCCCCCAACGTTCATTGGAGGTTGAATTGATTATCCAGGGATAGTTAATCGACTGTAAGGAATGCATTGTCAGCAACAAGTCACGTTATAAACCAAACATATGTGAACACAGGAAATACGGCACGTTTCTTCTGATAATTTCGAAAAGAAAAATATCTTTTGTTCGCTTTTGTGGGAATACTGATCCAATTTTGACACGTCGATAGCCAACATTCGTATGAATTTCTCAAAATCACGATCGTCATGTTACGTCATTAAAGCACATGTGGAGCACACACACAGTCGCACGCTAATTAATCATCATTTTCGAAACAAAAAACCGGTTACCTGAAAAATATTTCTAACTGGTGGATGTTGGATGCAGCGCATGATTGTAACCGAAATCAATAGAGCGCACATCATTCCGTTGGACCAATCCCCTTTGCTCTTTGGAGCATACAACAATTCCTGTGTCCCGGAACTAATGAGTAAACTGCATGTGCTACTCACATGCAACGACGATTGACAACAATCACAACTTTGGACTTCGTTGTTCCAACCTATGTGTTGAAAGCTCTCGTATACTAGTGTTATGAGGATACTACTCACTTGTGAGTAGAAGGTAACATTTTTGGTGATTACTTTTAACGAACAAAAATCAACAAGATCACTGAGGGCAATTTTCGGGGTCTCAAAGAAGAACTATCGATTTCTACATTCACTATCCCGTCGTGTGGCCCGGAACTGCAATGGTATGGTTCTGATTAGATTTTTGTGTCATGCATGTCAAATTGGTGACATCTCATCTAAAATCCTCAATAAATAAATATCCTTGACCAGCACCGCCTTCTAGAATTATAACACTAGTGAAACCAGACAATAATTTACCATGTTTCAAATGATTTCAAAAAATTAAATATATTGAGCGCCATCCCAGACGATACCCGCACTAGCAAATGAACCATCGCAGCAATGCACATCGGTTAAACTGGTTTTGTAATTTTTCCGCTGTGATAAAACGTTCAACTTTAATTTTACAGTTAATCACTGGAGGTGACGGTTCCCAAATTCTATCAACAATTTGACCTTCAGAGCGCAATTGTATTTAAATGAATTCGATAGTGCCGAACGAGTTTTACAATGCTTAATAGCTTTGTGATGACAAGTTATGATTCGTCGTAACCCC
>UZAN01041917.1:18056-31277 GCA_900618425.1 Echinostoma caproni
CAGCCCTCTGTGTAACCCCCCCCCCCTCGCCTTGCCTAATGCAACCGACCGACCGACCGACCACCCAATTCCAATCCTGCTCGACCATTTCCACTCGGCACTCACTGATCTAAATATTCATTCCCTTTTTATTATAATGCGACACTGCCGAAAAACGCATGGAAGATCCGGATCAGCCAACCCCGGGGAAATACGTGGTCTCGGATAGAAATAGAAGAAAGCCACCGGTTATTGTCGCAGAATGTAAACAAAACATTGACGAGTATGAGATTTCGCGTGGGCGCGCATTTTTTCCGATTTGCTTTGCCAATCGGTTAGTGCGAATCAGGTTCCCTTTTTTGGGTTTGGACTGTCGTTCATATCAAAAACAATGGTCACACGTTTTGGGATAGCGCGAATTATTCGGGGAAACTAGTATGACCCGAGGAAAGGTGAGTGAACCAGAGATGACAGCGTGTTCGACATATTTAATTCGGTTAACTGGCCACGTTGGGTCCGGTGACACGACAGTCTCATTAGTTTTGAAACCAGCGAGCTCCGAGTTAAATGACGGGCTGTCGCTAGAAATTGAACGAATACGCAAAAAGAATTTTGACGAAATGGTATTTAATTGGGAAGTGAACAGCTCAGTACACGATGGGAAAATCTCAAATGGTCGAGTAACTTGCAAACGAATCCATCTAAAACAGAATATTTAGAAAAAGTATCAGGGATAACCGGCGTGGATAGAGAATCGTGAGTATCTTTCATTTTACTCTCAATTATGCCAAACTAACGGTTGCGTTTTACAAAAACCGAGTTCGAAGAAAACAGCAGCAATATGTGAACGGATAACCAGTTCAAAAAAATAACTATCCCATAGAATTCACCTAAATGTAAGCAATGATAATTTTACAATAGCTTTCAGATTAAGCTGGTGAAATTAATGGACATAATATAGATGTTTTCGGTTTTATTAGCTTTACTTTACTCATTTAAGATGCTCGAAGTTACACTGAACTACATTCACTCATGATTACGCAGAGAGAGATTTTGTGTTTCATAAAATCATTTAATCAAAATTACTTTTCAACTGGCAGAGAATTGCGACACTCAAATGTGTTGATACTAATTGACCTAAAATAATGCGGATTTAGTTTCTAGTGTAAATCTAATTTCTAATAAGTATATTCCTTAGCAGGGGATAAAAAGTATGAAAAGAATGTTTAAACCACAAATAAACTGGAGAAAATGATAATTCAACAATGAAGATGTGGCGACCCAGGGTCAACTTTTGTTAGTACATTCGTGAAGCGTGGCCGTAACAAATGGTTTTTCATTTCCGTTTTTTTGTTTTGTTCATCCCCGTTCCTTATCTCCCCCCCCCCCNCCCCCCCCCGCCCCCCGCCCCTTGTCCCCGCTTGCCGCGCTTGTCGTCCCGTTTTCGGTCAAACAGACACACAAGGAGCCGCTTACACGTGCATGGACGAGGATAGAGAGAGGGCGAAAATGCGGAAAAATTCGATCGTGTTCCGCGCAATTTCCCCTTGGAATGACTTCGTACCAATAACATGAGCAGGTAGATAGTGCACAGTTGTCCCGGTTTTGGGACAATATTTTGATGGTAATTTCATGACCTCATCCGTACTACTTACGATTGATCAAACTCGCCATGTCGGTGAGCTATCATGGCAATGATCAGGATCGAAATCGTCAACGTCTTTGCTGCTTTCAAAGGTGATTGCAATAGAGGCCTGAAAACTAACGGGGTCCGACGGAATCGCTGGAAGAGGGGACGCAGTGAAACGTAATCCTCTGTCTTTATTGGATTAAAATTCAGATGAATTGTTTCCAGTTGGGTATGTTAGCCCGTTTCCGGCCATCGAAGAATTGAAGTCTGTCGAGTTTACCGGTGCTCCCTTAGAAGACCCGTTTGAATAATGCGATTCCGTTCGACCAGATGTATATGCTCAAAAAACGACACGTACTGATGCGAAACAAAACAAGGACATCTCTGATGCGAAAGTAAACTGCAGTACCACTAAGCTATATCAACGCAATTGTACCGGAGAAAAAATGAGGAAATTGTGTTACGTTTCGACGACTGAACAGCCGCTCATCCAGATACCTCACATTATTAATTAACAAATAACACACAGTGTTAATTTTCAGTCATGTCGGAAGAAGCAAACTTGTTGTCATAATAGTAAGGAAATGCGCAGCACATGTCCCAACCAACGTGGAGGTGGACCACTTGCTCCAAGGGGGTAACCGCAAAAGAACCGTGAAAATATGGCGGAAAAATAATAACACTGTTTTCACGTCCGTTGATTTAATAAATAAATAACAAGGATTCATTGGGTGTACTGGAAGCGACCGGTTGATTGTAACCTGACCAACAAAAAGTGAGGAATTGAGGTTTTAACTATGCCACACTATGCCACAACATATGGCTAATCATCGACCGTAATTCACAATTATTTATTTATTCGGGAACTAGGTAAAACAAATCAGGTGAGCATTCGGTATCACAAAGCACACTCAGTTTGAGGACCACCTGCATTGTAACCCTAGTCTTCATGTAGCAGTTCGTTGATCATTTGACCTTGCGCGGAAAGATTGAAAACAAAAAGCGAAACTACAAGAAACAATGCACCTTCAGCTTTTGCATCGATTTTTAATAAATATTCTAATTAGTTTATCTTTTAAATTTCTCTTGTTGAACGATTCTATCAAGAAAAACGCACGTCTCTCTGTGTGTGCTACACAACAATGAGCTGTGCAAACTAAGAAGTCGTATCCGCATCCAAATTCGTGCGAATCTGAGTTTTGCCGCACCGGGTTCGAAACGACCGGTTCTTAGGCGTCCACCTTTCCCACACATCTATGACATGTCATACTAATGTATGCAGATACACTTGAAAAGTATTATCTCAGCTACGACTTGAAGTAAACGTGACGGGACGAAATCGACAAAGAGGTGACAGATCATTCGGAACTTGGATGTCCAAATCAACGGGTAAAATATACTAAGAATTGTCTCACGGATTTGCGTGACACAACAAAAATTTGTCTGCGGGCAACTGGTTGACAACAGAATGTGCAGTATATGGGCGTGAAGCGGACAAGAATCGTCGTAAAAGCTACCGAGCAACTAGTTCAGAGGGAATAATTCTGAATTAGAAATATTTATAAAAATTTCACATGTGACAGGGATCAAATCAGAATTCACGGGCTAGTTCATTGAAACAGTGTGAACGATTCGTGTCCATCCTTGACCACCACATAGATCATAGACGAGTTTTGTCAACCAGATCATATCAATTAAATCTTTAGGCTTAGTCGATTGTATCAGTACAAGAGTACTGCAAATCTGACTGAATATTGTGTTGCATAAATCATAATATAAAACGACTATTGCCAGCATCTGAAACAAGCCCTTCTGGTAGCTTGTTGCAAGGAAACCCGTTAGAATCATAGTGGATCCAGCGAGGGAGACATGATTTGATGGGCTTATAAAAACCCACTGAAACCCATCGTTTGGATACAGATACCAGACAAAATGTCATGAACGTGTTAAATTGAGGTGAGAAACACCTTTCGGAAGAGGTTCTGGTTTCTCACGGAGCACTCAGAACGGATGTGAATGCNAAATGATTGAAGCACATTATATTTAGTTTATAAATCACGGATTGCCATGCGGTTCTACCTTGTTTGGTCTTTTATAATGTGAACACGGGACTACGTTTATTCCCACCTGTTTTATAAACTAGACAATTTATCGTCGAATATTCAATCACCAAGTGAAACAATGACCTCATTGACCGTTTTTGATTCGGGTAACTCAGTTTACCTGAGTACACAAAGCAGTTTTGCTGTCATCTGGTTCAATATCACACCTAGCCTGGTGGGATCGTATGTGGTTCTTCAATCCGATTCTCAGGGCTCAAACTATTGATTATAATGAAAGAAACATCAGTAGCTTCTGGCGACTGCGAGGTTTGTTCTATCTGCTCTTTTATTGTTCAAAGAGAAAACACGCTTTTGTTGAACCCTGTTCGGTCTAACTAGCGGTACGAATGCACCAACCAAACAACCTGGAGTCGGACTAGGAAACCACTATGATTAAACGCAAGCATGCTACCCATTTGACTACCGGGCAGCTTAAATTTTCCATATATCATATTGCGTAACTTGTCTCGTAGGTATCTAACCTCGCTCAGATTGACACTACTAATCTGAATATATATTGCAAGGCTTTAGCGAGGGATTTGTGTCGACCATATTACAGTATATAAAGCACTGTGGCAACGGTTTGAACGGGGTTGTCCAGTGAAAAATGCCGCACGGTAGCAACGTGATAATCGCTCGCCGTGATCGGGTTCTAATCACGCAGTGAATGCGGAGTGCGACGCATCACATAAGATGACTCCTAGTAAGGATGGGTGAGGTGAATTCAGGGCGGCTTTTCACCAGTGAGTGACATAATGTGCATGAGGAGTTTCTTAGCTTTAAAGCGGTGGTGGACAACCAAGTCAGAAAAAGGATTTAATTTTCAGTGGAGTTAATTCAATCGAGTCCTGACAAGGACACAAAAGGTAAGCACTGCTGACGAATCCTAAACAGGACGAAACAGCTGTCCAGTGTTCTTTGTTGGTTATCACAAACATTTCTATCGCATTTGAAGCTCCCCAATTCGGTTTGTTGATCGCTTCTCTAATGAGTTCGAACCGGTGTGGGACGAGCGGGAAGGATCTCAGAGCGTGAGAGAACAAACTCATCAGATCAATGCCCAAACTCGGACGTCTGCATGGGCTATGGCAAGAGCTATGCGCAATAGGCGTAATTGATCGACCGTGTAGCTCAGGGGGAGTGGATTAGGCCAACAGTCCTAAGATTGGTGGTTCAAATCTAAACGGGAACACACAAGTAAACCTCTGGAGCGAAACAGCTTTTCATGGCTCTCTGCCAGTTGCCAGCTTCGCTACTGTCCGGATCAATACCAGGCCTAACCTGATGCGGTCTCATGTGGTTCGCCACTCGAAGCCCCGGGGACTTAGGTTCCCAGTTTCCATCACTTGTATATTTATTGCATATCATTCGATTGTGTGATCGAAATAACCAATGCAATAGTACTTCTTATCAAACAGCGTATTCAAATTTAATGTTGATAAATAAAATTCGCCGAAACCGTGTCAATGAACCCTGGTGCTCCTGTATCTATTACCATTTTATGGTACTTTGTTTCCGTTGGGTCAACGAAACTCAAAATGCTAGGTGGAATTAAAAACAACGATGGACAGGCAGAGGAAAGTTAAATTCAATATGCTTCAAACTTTCGAATAAGGACAACGCTTTATGCTTTCGTATCAGGTGATCACTTTGTTCGCTCGAGTTTGGTTCAAATGATTCCCAGTTCTGAGCTCAAATCCGGGACAGTTTGTTGCAAGACGCCCTTTTGATGAGCTGTTTTCAGCAGGGTGATTGACTGGGTGATTGAATGAATTGGGAACCAAGATCGTAAGCAAATCAGTATGGTCTATCTCACGCCACTAATCACACGTATCTTTGAATTGGAGGTGTGTGTATGTGTGTGAACATCGTCATCAATTAAAAAACCGAAACACAAAACGTCTTCGTGTAATGGATCAGCTCATTTAGAAAAATCGCAAAGACCCGAAATCAGAATTCACATTGGAGCAATAAACATTTGACCTTATTCTCGGGCTCTATTTGCACGTTATTGACCGATCCTTTGAATTCACTCATTTTCCCGGCACTTGTGTGATTCCCCGACAGTGTTATATCAGTTCACCGGTCAACTCGTCCGATGAGGTGTGCTCGCCATATGGCCAGAGTTGGTTGTCTGAACTTTAGTTTTAGTTTAGGAAAAAACGCAATTGTTCAGAGACGTCGAACCTTCGTGGTTCAATTTACATCACTTATTAAGGAAACAACCAAAGTGAAGCGTATGTGAAATCTTTCCGGTTTGGAGCAGATAGCCCTTGAAGGGCTTGACATCTGGCTGCCGTTTCGTTCAACTTCTTGCCCGAACGGCTTTGTTGGAAAGGAGAGATTTGAGTTGGTGGCAGAGAAACAAAGGAATTAGTCGACCGGAGAGTTCGCAAGCTCCTGATGTGAAAGGCCAGGAACAACGCTGACCGTAAGTTGTACGGTTTGGGTCGAACTCCGATCAAATGTGATAAAAATACCACGCGCGCTGATTGTATGAGGGCGCGTGTTTACCAACAAATTGAATAGGGAATTCATACTGTTTATTCACAGTAATCCATGTCGAAATACGAATTGTATATTTTTTTAATCTATTTATCGCAAATAACAACTGAGCGTGTTCGAAACATTGCATGGCATACCTATTTTCGTTGCTTTCACGAGAATTAGTTACTCGGAAACCAGATTCGCACAATTCATGACTGGAGAAAAACAACGATATGGAGCGAAAATTGTAGAACGTCAAACTCAAAGCAACGCAAACAACCGGATCGATTTGAAAGTGCAAATAGTCAGTGATAATTAGATGCAATTCCCCCACAAAAATTGAAATCACATTTTGATTATGGGTAAGTTACAAAGCTGATGCCTATTGAATCCCTTAGGATCTGCACACACTGGGTATAGTTGGTAGGACACATAAGAACACATCGAGGTATGTTAATAGTGAACCTGACTACGTCTTCACAACTGTATGAAAACCGATCAAAGCGAGACCGATTCATGGTACGGAAAGACTAGCAAACAATCATGAAGTACCAAGAACTTCAACCCGGTTAGTTGTGACGCTATTCAACACCACAAATGAGAAAAGATCAATCATTTACGCTTTGACTGTGTGGGTGATAAAGTCATTTCAAGTGCAGCCATTAGTAAATCAGTAACTATGACACCGGACCAGAGTTTGAACCAGGAACACCATCTGTATAACACTCTTTTCATGTGCACATGGAAATTTGTTTTGACAACTTGTGATGCGACGAACTCCAGGTTATGGGAAAAAGAGATCAAGTGGAGCTTTCAAGTCACAAATAGATTATCATGCCGAACAAACACTGCAAGTTTCTCAACCAGGCAAGATTAAGTATCAGATATTCAGAATCCCTTCTATAGTTCATATGTACGTTGCCTACAGTCTATCTCATGTTTTGCTACGCGAAGGACTTCCTTGATTCTGGAACTGCATGAAGTATTCCTTGACTTGAATTGATGCGAGGTGCGGGAGTGTAGAGCTTATTATGTTTGTAGCAGTGACCTTTTATCCTCTCGTTTCATTCCCGGCTGATATCCCTCTGCAACGTCTAACACTTCTACATTATTGTCAACCCTTCTGATCAAACTATGCTTTACAAAAATGTGGATTCAGATCACTAATTTAAGAGAAGTTCTTCCGATATTTTATGAAGGTAGTTGAAATGAGGTCAGATAAAGTCTTATCTTATCAGCAGTAAGCCCATAGTCTCGAAAGTAGGCGCAAGTGTGAGAGAGAATTACATTTCGGATATCGAGTCGCGAAATAAAATTTGAGAAAATCATGGCCTCGTCAATAAACCACATCATCAACGCAATCACACATATTCATGAACTCACCTTGATAGCCATCTCGTTTACATGAGCACTTAACATTGCCCAGCGTTTTAAGGCACGCTGGCGTGCTTCGAACTCATCTCTCACAGATTTATGTCTCCGTGGTAGAGTGGCTTGAGATAGTGTTTGACTGGACATGGTGGACGGTTGACTTGCACCGGCGTAACCTTCCGGGGCTGTTCGAGCCGTCATGTTCCAGTTTGGCTGACTCTCTGGACGCTCATCCGGAATGTGTTCCTTATCTATCTGCGGACTGGACCAGTGGGCAGTCGGAGTTGCTTTCGTATCGACCGGGCCATCATCAAACATATCCGGGAGATATTCACTATCACTGGTATCGTGAGAGCCAGCCAACCACTCGTTCAAATCAAGATCAGACTCGGCTTCGCGCATTTCGGTATCGGTTTCCACGGGTCGATCCAATTGTTCCTCACTCACGGCCTCATCACCAACACTAGGTATTCGATCGAGCATTCCGTTTTCTATGGTATCTCGTAATACTCGATATGTCTGATCAAGAGTAGAGGCCACAGATTCCATTTTCAGCGATCCAAATTGAGTCTCATCTGTCGATCGCGGATGCGGTCTCTGTTGAGGAGGTGGAGTCGGCGTCCGGCTTCGACTCGGAGGGACCATTCCATTATTAAACTGATCAATGTCTTCGTAGCCCGTTGTCGGACTAAACTGAGATGGAAATTTATGTTTTCCCTCACTTTTGTCCTGCACGTATGAATCGGTTTGGCCTCCAGACGCTGTCATGCGTCGAGGGCCGACTGCTTGATTTGGCGCTTCTTCGTTTAGCTTTTCACCATTGGGTGCCTCTAACACCTGAAGATCCTGTTTTGTTGTTCCAGAAGTCCTACTTGATGTCTGATCCTGATGTGCCTCTGGTGCAATCACCGAATTATCATGGCTAACTTTTCTTGATGGCGTTGTGAACTCCGTTTGTTCCGGAGTAGAACAACCGTCAGAACCTATTTGCCTCGAATCGGGCACGACAAGTGCCTCATTCCTTGTCAACATCTGACCCAACGTAACCATATCGTCTTCTTCAGTTGCACTTCTGTGATACGCCATATTCGACATACTTTTGATAGTGTCTGATGATGCTCCGACTCCAGTAACGATATTCAGTGACTCGTGCTTAGTCCCATCCACTGCAACGTTGCGCGGACTGTGAGTAACATCCTCGACAATAGGTCGATTCAGCTCGCTCTCTTCTTCTTCGCTTGTACTGTCAACCAAATCATCAAGAATATCAGTCTCGCGTATTGGAAGCATGGCAATGGTGTCCGCCAATTTCCATGTGGAGGCAGCATCATCAAAATAACGATGCACCTCCTCGTGTGGACAGGTGCATCGATCCACTGTGTGAAAATTTCGCTCATACCACTCGGCCGCGGGCCACAATCCGGGGTCCGCGCGCACATAATCACATGAACAATCCAGATGGCTTTCCAAATTGAATGCACTTCGTTTTGCACGAGCATTCTGTTCCGGAGGATCCCTGAGAGGATCGGAATGTGGCTGAATTGATGGACAGTAAGATCTACGTAACAGATCAGGTGAGAGCAGTGGAACAAAACGTCGGGCATTGGTGATCGTTGCCGCTGTGTATGTACTGGATGTCATGCAAGTTGCAGAACGTCTAGCTCCATGTTTTCTTGATCGAGCTGGCAGGGCTGGTGGTGGTGGAGACGCTGTATCCGTCCGTGGTTGATGAGCTGGGGAATACATAAGTGGACGCGGAAGACCTGCGACCGGTTCGTGGGCATGCATTCGCACAATAGTACGTACCAACGCCGGTGGAGGTTGATTGGACTGTCCCCGAGTTGTGGTCACTGAACTGTAATACTGCATTTGATGCCTGGAAGTGTACTCGTTCCTGCAGTAAGGAGCATACGGATCTGACGAGGGGATTAGGGAGGGTGAACCGAGCAAGCTGTGCATTGAATTCCCGTTCGGGTGTAGTCCGATATAAGGTTCATTGCCAGATCGTGGCTGGTGAGCAACTGACAAAGGTCGAGTTAAACCTCCCATCGGGCCTCTAGGAGAGTTAGGCAATGAAATACTTGGTCCAAGGTGACCCCGATTATAATTGAGCGTGTCACTGTGAGTCAGTCCGCTGGTATAGACACTGAGCGGAACACGTAAGCGAGATGGCAATTGGCTGTTCGATCGAGAATATGTAGAATAAGTAGTACACACATCCAGTGGTCTTGATCTTGCTGCCCAGGGCCGTTGGGGCAAATCCGGGACAGCTTGATAATGATACCATGGCAAAGTGGATGGGCTTACGCGCGGAGCGGAAGCCTGGGACATGATGCAGGCTACCTCTCNTCTACCGGGGTCCCACTCATAAGTAGAGAGTGGTGTGTACATGCTCAAGTATGTTCACGAGTAACCAGGACCATTTCAAATTAGGCCGGTCACCCGACGAATTTGTACATCTCCGACGGAGTGCATGATTAGTCCACGATTTGACGCCATCCGAATGAGGGCACACACATGAGAACATGCATATCAAGAAGGAATTCCAAGTTTTGTTGCCACAACGTGAACAGTTTATCCGCGTCCCTGTACCATGCTTTCGTTGCCCCAAAAGCAACGCTTGCGGTTTTACACGACACACTGGACAATCGATTGGACAATAGGGTCAGCCTGCCACACCCGACCTTTAAGAGTAAGCTGGACAGACATGCGCGCGCACATACACACACTCAATACTCACAAATTTGAGCATGCAAACGAGCGATGCAAGTCCCTCAAACGCTCACACACACAGCACGCGGTGAGCGCGCACGTGCACGCACGCACGCAATTGCCATCAGGCCAACTCATGCGCACGCACGCGTCAGAGACTGAGATCAGGGGTGCGGGAGTAATAGACGGATGGACAGACAGACACGTAACGTTGGCTGACGAACGAATGGGGCTATGGGTCCGGTATGCTCTGACCAGTAGGCCGTGCAGACGAATGAGAATCCGATGCCCCGATTAATATCCGATGCTATTGGACGAATGAATCACCTTGGGGATTGGACCACGGGATTATCCTAACACCGAATTCGAAGGTTAAAAATAAAAAGCCCATACAGAACCGGAACAGTTTGTTTGGTCTTTTCCTTGCTCGGTTTCGCAGTGCTGCGTCCACATCCACATGAATAAGGATGTGCTTGGAATAGGATAATTCAAGCATTGTTTTATGTACATATATACGTGAGTATATATATATGAAAAATTGAGTATGAACAAACTTTTCACACTTCATTAGAGTATTCGCCAGCGTAAAATCCGGTATCGGTGACCGGAGATTCTGGTTCACTGCTTTCCGTCCGGGCATCATTTCCCCCAATCAGTACAGTCATTGTTCACGATGCGGTCATTTTCCAAACTCTGAAACCTGTATTTTGTCTCAGTATTTGGTATGATTAAAATCGACGCAGTTAAAAGGAACAGACTGAAGATCACACAATATTTGGATGAAAAGCAGTCGTTGGTAAAGTCTCACATATACAGCTATTGATTGGAACTCATGCAACACCCTGACTTTCATCATTTTTTTTGCTCCCAAAGCTTGCTGTCTCGGGGCTCAGTCATGGGCTTGCAAATTATATTGTCCCACATCAGACCCAACATATCTCTTCTAATCTTCACTTATATTTTTGCCTCGTTAAGTCGAATAACATTACAACGTGCGATACCTCGAATTCGACGATGGTTGCCGGTGCATCAGTGGTAAGATAACAAAGCCGCAGAAATAACGTAATTATAATTCCGTTATAACAACTAATCAAAAACATGATACAGGTATTGTACTTCTACTTTGTCAATGTCCTATTTGTTCTTCTTTATTTTTGAGCACTGGAGACGGTCGTTTTTCCATGGAATCTATCAAGTTCACTATACATTAGTATTTGCCACTTTTCTCTAATTCTTGCCGCACTGTGGCCACTCACACCCAGTGTCGAGATAGATAACCTATCTTAGTTTCTAACGCAGGGGCAAAGTTTTCGTTTACATTCAAATCCCAACTGCTGAGCAGTAATTGAACGAATTGGACAAGGCCCCTCCAGAAACTGCCTAAATGTAAGAAAAACATTATTTAATGAGGTCTAGCCGTTTTCTGCCACCAACCTCGAGTTAGAAGATATACTGACCATAAACTGTGGAAAATATTAATTTCGCGAATGCATTTCGCCAAGAATGATAGTTATCGAACACGTGGCTCATCAGTGCGTCGAATTTTGCTGCCCTGTTTAAAATATTTTACAAATCTGAGCTGTAACTTTCGAACTGCTGCAAATTTTATTGCGACACTCAAAGTCACGCAAAATCAAGCGATGATGCAAAAGGACTAAGAACATGACAGTGAGAGATGAAGTTCAGAATAAATACTCTTCACTCACACCTATCCATATACACATATGATATTAGAAACTGAAATGTATTTTCAAAACTAGAGTTTTGTTGCACGAGTTTGAGCAACACCTGTACACAGGTGTTGATCCAAACTCGTGTAACATGACTCTAATATTAATAAACAGATTTCAGTTCCCAATATCATGTTTGGATATCGATGGGCTTCGGTACGTGTAGTACAGTACGAAACTTGTTGCATTGATCAAGCAGATTTTCTGTGATCACACCACTCACAACGCATTCGCAGAGAGCCATACTTTTCAAGATAAGGCTCAATTTTCTATCTCATGCTAGGTTTTGTCATAGAAATGTTTAGACATCATTATATATTGTTTTCTCACATTAATACAGTTCTCAAGCCGAATTCATTCAGTTACAACAGCCCCAATCTGAATGTAAGCGAGATAAGTTGGCCACCTATACAGTGGTCTTCAGTGACCAGGATGCAGTATGTATGGGAGGAAAGTGATAAATGAAATTTGACTGCTAAGTTGGTGCACCCCTTGCCAAACTGACTTACGTCTGTAATGGGCTCATACTATATTCTTTAATTATGTTGTTCGGTAGAGTTTATGTTTACGTTTGCATTGAGAAAAGTTCAGTAGCCTGTATCGGCTTCGAACCTGTGCGTAGACATTGTGATACTCAGCCTACATGCCACCTGGTAGATTCCATATACCTGTGCAAGGCAATCAAAATATGAAAAGATCAGTGCTAGTAGTGTGACCTCTCCACTCCGCTGTACAAAAGTGTCGGGGGCGGGGGCGTCCATTCATGGGTTTTAATCCCACCGACATTAGTGAACTTTCCACAATTTAGCAATAGAACCTTATGGATTCCATTCACTGAGCCCAAAATCCCGGGTATAAAAGATCTAACGAAGGTTACAGTGTCGTACCATTTCGATCAATGCTTGCATAAACACCTCACGACAAAGGTGATGCACTCTACGCGGACGTCACAAACCAAACTCCCTTTAAAAATATATCCGCTAGACATTCGGTATGGCAACTGGAAACCGTGAGTAGTCTGTGGTTGACGCTCGGGTTTATATATATATATATATACCTTATGAGAATTTTTGGGTGATTTTCAACTTGTTTATTTAAATGCGTTCGATACGGGACAGGTGAATTCTTACTAAGGGTTAGTCTGAAATAGAACTGGTCGATAAGCAGTGCTGGTACAACGATTACAACGAGGCGAGGACGGATCATTATA
>UZAN01041917.1:31686-47192 GCA_900618425.1 Echinostoma caproni
CAACGAGGCGAGGACGGATCATTATACACGGGAAACGGGAGATTATCAATAATTCTATAGACCAATGTTACACACTAGGATAAATTTTGAGCACTAAGTTTTTCTATCAAATAGTTCAGTGAATTTTGAAGAATATGAAGATTTATGATTGATGGTCCTTTCCGTAAAACCGCGGACTTTTTTCAAGAGACCGGGAAATACAACTGGAGAATACTAAAATAAGATGAAAAACATGGATAGACAGATTTGGAAAAGCAGAGTTCATGAAGAATTAATCTAAAATAATTTGAGCTTATCTATCGAACAAGGATTTTTGCTGCGCGGAGCAGGAGTTGTTTTGCCCTATACTTTACAGTCAACTGTATTGAAATACCTTCATCATGGTCACCCTGGCATCAGTTGCATGAAGGCGATCACTGAAAGTTAGGCCCATTTGTGGATCCGCAAATTGAACACGTAGTTAAAGCTTACTACAAATGTTTAATGGCAGTTAGGCTACCATCTACGGGTGAACTTCAATCATAGCAACCGTCCTCGGCCCCCTGGTCACGCATTCATGGTGATTTTGCTAGCCTGGTTGATGCATATTCCCAGAGGCCTGCAGTTATTCCAATATGTGTTATAACTACATCTGCCGTTATAACAAAACTCAGAAGATTATTTGCCCAGTTCGGTATGCCGGCAGTCCCGGTTTCAGATAACGGCCCACAGTTCACATCTTCACAATTTGCTGTGTTCTGTGCGCAAAATAATATCCACCATGTTCGTACTGCTGTGTATCACCTGCAAACGAACGGTCAAGTAGAACGATTCGCTGACACGTTTAAACGTTCTATGATCAGTTCACACGGGGAAGGTAAACTACATCGGTCCATTGATGCATTTCTCCTCACTTTACCGCTGCACTCCCAACCCAGTTATTCCAGACCAGAAGTCCCCGGCGGACTTGTTTCTAGGTAGACGAATGCGGATAGCTCTCGACATCACGATTCCCAGCGCGCAAGATATTGCAGAATTTCGAACTATGCTCATACTCACATTTAGAACGCATTTTCAGGCAAACAGTTGTTTTCAATAACTCATAATCATGCCGCTACAGTTTATATGAGGGGTAAAAGCCGAGGGATTGGGAGGAGTGTAATAAAGTGTGAGGAATCGTTCACACAGACAAAAAGTGAACGATTCCTCACATTTTATTATTCTCCTCTCAACCCCTAGGTTTTTTCACCTCATATAAACTGTAACGACATGATTATGAGTTATTGAAAACAATTGTTTGCCTGAAATTGTGTTCTAAATGACAGGATCACACACAGCTAAAAATACTAATACCATATTGAGAAGGTTTATGGTAGGATATCATGTTGATATACGTAATTTTCAAAGTGGATTGCTGAGCTAGATTCCAGGAGAGATTATAAAACGAAATGGATCCGTCGCATATAAAGTCAGAGTGGGACATTTCGTATAAACTGGGCATATCAACTCCCTCAGACCTAGGACCGGGCAACAAGACTCAACGAAACGCGCCTCTGGTTGCATACTTGTGGACTTGACAACGGACAACCGGATTACGAACATAAGTCCGGCAACCTTTTTCCACCAAAATGAAAGTATTTAATCAACCTTACCGGCGACACTCAACTCGAGCTCGAGCTCCAATACGACGGCTATCTTCAACCCGAAGAATCAAACTTATGGGTAGGTGGTGGTGTGTTCGATTTAATCTTTTGAAAGGAGGGAGATGTGATGAAAGCATCAATCATGCCGCAGGTCGCTCGCATCACATATGAGGAAACTGGTCGATTTCGCTATCGACCTTAGCAGTATTGACACGCCTAATGACTATCCATCTGCATTTCACCCATTGGCCCTGTAAATCGTGTTTACACAATTACAGTCAACCAGTTCCAGTTCGGTGACTTGTATTTTCCATAAATCAGAGGCGTACAGTTTGGTGGGGATCAGTCCTGTCTGAGTTTATATGGAGAAAAATAGGGATCTCAATTTTTAATTGCAGGACTGTGAAGACCAACTAAGCCTGTTGTTCACCATCGTTCTTAACTGCTGGAGAACGGAGCTCACTCTGAGCACAAGTTTATTATTCAATTTTTACATTATCTGCACACCGAGGACCAAACAGACACTCTGCATGTCTGGATTGGTTTATGGTAAGCCACAGACTGGGTTGAAACGGTAGCAATCAGTGAGGTATTACTGATGAATGTGACAATTCGTAAACCAACTGGCACAGCGTTGCATCATGTGTGAGTCGTGTAAAAAAAGAGCTGGTGCTTAAATCGCCTATGCCAATGGAAAACAGATACAGTAGCAGCAAAACACCACTCGGAAGTATTTAAGGGTTGTTGACTGAACGTTTGGAGGTCGCTCCACTTAAAACATTGCTTACATTCATCAAACTCAGCAGATAACCAGCCGCGTAACTAAATACCTTGGAAGTTTGTTTAGAAGTGGCAAGCTGAGTACTGAATCAGAAAAACACATCAAGTGGGTTTTTCAAAGTTGTTTGAGGATTCAATTATGAATTGGTGAAATGAGGTAACACAATCTAAAGGAGACCTGTGATCAAGAAAACCGAACAGGGTGTAATGAATTATCCGTATGGAATCGCAATGGATTTCCCAGTTAGTTTTGACGCAGTGGACTGTTCTTTCGCCACTTGACTTTTTGGGAATGTGAGCAAAAGTGACTTATCACTGAATATTGCCGGATGATGCAAGTATACATGGAATCATTTCGAAGGAAAACCACTGCTCCAGTTAGAGGTACAGCGCCGTATATGAGAACGCCAAGAGAGGCCAGTTACTGCAGCTGAGATAGCTTTGGATGATCGGAAGAACATGGAAATATGCATACAAAGCGAAATGGTTGACACAGAGAAAACCGATGATTGGTATGTTGTTAGATGGGTGAATTTAAACAATCTATCATCACATATGAAATGACTTGTAACTGGATAGCATAAATAGCGAATGGAATAGAAGGAATGGGCTTGCTAGACATTTCCATGCGGTCACAGCGTGACAGGCAGGTCAAAAACCGCGAAACGGTAACGTAAGAAAACTGTTGAAAAGTGAGAATTTGACAAGAGAAAAGTTTCGAAGTTCGTCTTCGAGTAAAAATTTATGGGCTACATTTGAGTAGATAACTCAGTAAAGGAGAACAGAGTAGTCGCTGGTCAATATGGGTTGGGTGAGGGTCGGGGCTTGAGTGTAAGGATAATAGAGATTGCCGTGATAGGTTCTCAACCTGGTCGGGCCTGGAGCAGTATGGCCCAGATCATGCCAATGACAGCGGCTGTAAGCGTTGCGCAGACTCGGCACTGGGGACAGCTATCCAAAATTTTGAGGAAAACCTGATATCGTCCGATATTTTTGGGTGATTGTGTTTTCATTCGCTTCTGTTAGGGTCCAATGAACTGACTGAATGTTATTGAAGACGAAATAAGGAACGATAACTGTGTTCATCCTAGATATAAGCTGGTGGGAACAAAGAGAACGTATCCATCTCTTCCCATCGACAGGTTCTGGGTTCAAACCCTGACAGAGATGTACTCCAATGAGAGCGAAATTAAACTGTATTGTTTTACCTAAGTGTATGATTGATAAGTGGATGATAAAACTTGAAGCCTGATCAGTCAAAAGCAGTATCATCACTATTACTTCTATTATTATTATTATTATTATTATTATTCAGGATTGTAAAAACAAAAATAATAATTTTTAGATCTCTATCCTTTAATAATCAAATGAAAGTCGCCCCTGGAGGTTTTCCGTACAATTAATTAACTTCTAAGTTAAACATGTCCAATACATCAACATTTTACGCTTCATCAGTGAATGGTACAATTCCATCGGCGACCCAAGTTTGATTTCTTGTGCGACTCCCTCAATTCATCTGTCGCTGGTCGATTGGCACATCATGTTCTGTGTGGCTGCTCGGATTTCAATAAAGCAGATTTGGTTCACTGCACTGATCCGCGGTACTCCCAAGACGTCAAACACGCTAAGCGAGCTACTTCCTGTTTGAATAAATCAACAGATGTACTTGGGGAACTCGATTCATACCTGTCATCATTCGAGTCACTACAAATTCTCCTACATCACTGATACAGACTCGGATGAATATTCGAACTCGGAAAAGCTAACAGTGCCTTGTTTCAATAATTTGACAAGAAAATAAATTGATTTTGACGGAACTTGAACATGAGCTGCAAGTTTAACCCGGTTACGCCCCAATAAACCAACATAGTGTTTTTTCTTGAGCTTTCTAAGGATTTTTCAAGTCACAGTTGAGGTTTAGAGTGCCACCGATTGAACACCCACACACACCACACACACTATGTACACATCTATGTAGCCCTCAGACCCCGATTCGCGTCAATGCACAACGGGGCCACGAAGTATCCGGAGCGAGAGAGAGACCGGCTGGCTGGCATGCCATTCTTTTCTTTCGGTCGGAGTGTGTCTGGTGTTTCGGCGCTTGAACTGCAAAACCAACTCTCTATCACGCACCCGAAAAGAGGGAGGCAAATACTACCAAACGAATTGAGTGAACGTGTGGAGAAAATTACCACAAGAATCCCAAGCAACTCCACTTCGGATCTGCATGGTCCGTCGGCCACAGTACGGTTCTCAGTTTGTTACTTTTACTAAACCGTTGGATCGAAGAACCGCGGTAGGAACAAAACAGTCCACGGATTGCGCGCGCGTGCGAGCATACACATACGCACAGCATGAAACTATTTTGGAATGTATTCGTTGAGAAATGGGTGAACGATAGAGTCTACTCACTCGACAAGAAGACAGGTTGAATAGAAATGGTCACATTTTCCTGGATTACCTTGTTAAGTTTGACCGTAGTGAAACATTCCGATAATGAAATTGGAAGCGACCAAACTTTCAGCGTTGTGAACAAAATGCTGTGCTATCAAATTACCGGGTCATCTGGAAG
Organism: Echinostoma caproni; assembly: GCA_900618425.1. NCBI lineage: Eukaryota > Metazoa > Platyhelminthes > Trematoda > Plagiorchiida > Echinostomatidae > Echinostoma > Echinostoma caproni. The sequence continues at coordinate 36,661 of UZAN01041917.1, forward strand.
TTGCTCTTCGGGTAATCGTTTCGTTTAGTCAATAGGTTTAATCTATTGAAATATAAATGTGCACCACCATCTCCAAAGTTCTGACAATCGATTCTCTTTGAACGGCTGAAAAAAGTTCGAACTGAATGGTTTTGATGCGCATGGAAGAGCACTTTCTCTGTCCGAACACTAACTCCAGATGATTCACTCGGTCAGTCTCTCTCTCTCGTACATCATATAGAGATATAAACATGACGCAAACTGTGCCGTTGTCAATTGAAAAAAACGGGCTGGATAGTGGTTGAGGAACTGGGCAAGGTTGCCAACTGTATCACTCGTAAAACTTCAAAGTTATAGTTAGCTTGATACTGTGTTGGTGTGTGTGTGTGTGATACAGTTAGTTATTCCTTACTGCAATAATAATAATTCACACTCAGTACGGGTGACAGAGCAACTGTGCCCCAATAGCAACGTGGTTGTTGCTTTAGTTGTCTAAAAAACCTCGCAAAGTACACGCATAAACCGGATGATCTCGATATTGTCATTTGATGGTATGTATGGTTGCTGTTAAGGCAGAAATAGATGAGGGGTGGCATACGTTTTGGGTGGATAACAGCTCGATTAGCCGTATTTTTGGTGAGAACAACAGTCCCATACAAGAGATGGTGGAAATTCCGCTAGGGGCATACCCGCACTTGATAGATGAGTGAGGTCATGCTTACAACTGAGTCCAATGCGAGTTCTGCCCCAATTACCGGACAAGCTTGATAAAAGTACACTCAAATATAATATGCAATAACAGAATAACATTCAGGAAGTATGAATAGCTGAAGTTTATTTGGATCAATATAAACTGTGATTTATTACATTCGACAACGTTTTTTCCAGACAGACTGCAAACAGGAAAATGTGAAACTAAAATTTCTAGGGCCAATGATTATGTCATTTCGAAAACAAAAATGACTGATTTCACCAGTATCACGAAATTTTATCAGCATTTGTAAAGTCAAAGTGAAAGATCCCTCGGGAAATTAGGATTCAAAATACGCTCTAGTATCAATGGATGGTTTTTAAGTTCGCCAACAGCATTGAGGAATAAGATGAAAGAAACCCGGAGATGGTATTGTTACCTGTGTCGTCATCTCCTTATGTTACAAATTTCATGTTATCTTTCGATACTGCTCAAAAGGAACAGAATGCATAACCATGTAATGACACAGAATGTTCACCTGTTCTACTTACATAAATTTAACTAACTTTTACATTGTACCTTCCACCATAGATTGTACGTCATTCTTAAACCCTCTTAATGCCTCACCCCCGGGAAATGGAAATGTACAAGTAAGCGCTGGGGCTTTAACCATACTGGTACGTATCCTATTTTATCATTAGTTATAACAGAACTTTGTCACTGTTCCACAAGAGGTATACTGGACAGAGTAATAAATCAATCACCCAATCTTTTTTGAGCCAATTTCTAGCAGTTATCAATGTTTACTTACAATTCCATAACATGCATTTTCAAACAGTGCATGTATATGTTTCTCTCAATGTAACTACATCAGATTTCGCTTTCACAACTTCTCATCCTTCAATATTTGCTTTCTCCATGAATCGCTAAGAAAGGCTTCCTTATGGATTTCATAATCCCATCCGTCACCACTGACTTGTGGTCCCCTTTTCACTCAAACAGTTTATTCGATTAATACATAAACTGCTACTCGGTTAAATATTTGTTTGTGTCAAACAGAAGGATAAGCTCTGTTTTACCCTTACTGTTATTATTATTATTATTATTATTATTATTATTATTATTATTATTACAGCTTGCATACAAGCTAAACGGATGCTTCGTGGACGCAGCCACCACCCTCATACCCGTCGTCAGTGGTTCATTTTTCATAACATTTCTACTTTGGAACCGATCTCTAATTCTGATTCATTGTGATTCTTCCTGTACTACAATTCCGACTGATCTTCCTTCCGCAGTTATGCAGTCGGGAACTACTTCCCTGGCCGAGGGACCATCACCACCATCATGTAAACGAATCCCTTCGCATCGACACTAATCTAGATTATCACAAGCCAGTCGCAATCGCAGACGGATCCTGAACCAATATGAATGTTCTGTCTTGTCCAAACGTTTTCATCCTATAGCTTTGGCATTTTCCCCAAAAGTGACTGGGAAGAATGTTCTCACGCATCTTTATCACTCTATAGTCGTTACCATTGTTCCATTACGGTTTACACACAAACCAAACAAATTCTCTTTGGACGCAGTCTTCAGCCTCATGTATCCGATCATCAATTTTCTGAACGGATCTGTTAAATCTCTTCATTGTGTCTTCCTTTACTATTCCTCAGTATTTGACCCCATTCCTCGGTCAGTGCTGTTAAAACTTCTGGCGGCGTTTGAATGCCCCAAACAAGTGTTAGCTTGGTTATTCAACTAGTTTACTGATAGAATACAAAACACTTGGGAAGGCCTTAGATCAACCCTGAGTCCGCAAGTCCGGCGGAGTTCTTTAAGAAACTGTGCAGTCGCCATACATTTGCGGAATTCCTTGTTTTTCTGTCCATTCCATCAAATAACCCGATTACGCAGGATTATTCTAATTGTTCAATATCTCAAATAACATAAAACGGACAATATCTGATTGTATAATGAGCTCGTGTCTGTAATAGTAGCTGATCGTGGTAGTGGAGATGGGGCGAATGAATCAAAACAGATCGACGGGAAAAGTTTGACAACTGTAACAACTGTGTCGTTCCTAAACACTATAGACACACGCACACTACTCACTCATAAACGCACGCCCACCGGGAGGAAAACACAGTTCGCACCAAAGTCTGAATGTCATGATACTGAAACCCAATAGTCATGCATGCACACAGTCACACACACACACACACACGGTGAGGTGGAGGTTACCGTGATTCACGGCTGATCTCATAAAACAAATAGAAGAATAATAACAAACCAGACTGGGTCAGATTGATGGTGTGTTCACCGGTTTTCTACTCTCGCTCCCTGTCATCCGCATCTCTCGTCTCCCGCCCGACATTTCTTATTTGATGCTCACACTGTTTCGGTATACGCCTCACATGGAGGATATAAGAAATGTACCATAATTGTTCGTCGGGCACACTGCATGCAACTGACAAGTTGTGACTGGGCTGGACTAACAAACCGAATAAAAAGCGAATTCCGGAGAGAATGTCGGAATGTGTGTGTGTGTGATGGTACAATTAACCGCGTGGCACCAGAATAAGTGATAGCAGCTAGTCTTTGGCTACACCAACATTTGTAGAATATAAAATGCCTCAACATTCGTGGACCTCAGATTATTCCGATACTTTTTGCTCTGACTTCTCTACAGCGGAATAACTGAAGTTGGAGCGTCGAAGCTAAAGAACTATTGATCGTCACTAAGGCATTGCGGGTTTTGGCTAAAGGATTGTGGGTCAAGACTAACGGGTTGTAGGTCGAAGCTACTGCGTTGTTGGTTTAAGCAAAGTCTGACAGGGAAAATGTGTAAGTGTTTCAATGGAATTATTTTTTTCCTGAATAAAACTGTCTTGCAGCATTATATAGCTCATTAGTCAAGGTTTCTCAACCCGATGTATCCGAGTTTCACGAGCGGAGCAGAAAAAAACGAAGACATCAACTTTTTTGAAAGTACCTTGTATCGTCCATGCGAAGTTACAGATACCAGGGCCAGATTACACAAGACAGTGGTTGTAGCGAAAACCGTACATCATGTAGCTCAGCTCCCAACTTGAAGACTGGTGGTTCAACTCAGGCTTGGGAAAACACTGCGCCCGGCTGTTGGCACTCTCATTATGGACAAACAGTTGTCTCATGTTCTTTGTCAATCATCACCCCCCCCCCATCGCATTGGGATATCAAAACATTCGCTGAACGATCTAAATGTTTGCTAGAAATACGAATCAGGTGGAAAGTTCCCTACAGAGTTTAACTCTTTAAAGGTGATCAAGCAGAGTAGGTCACTCCCATCTCAGTTTAGAGGTTGTGTATACCAAAGTCACTGCCTCCGACCAATTGTTCCTACCCAGTGCTGATCGTCAACTGTGTCCTAAAAAGCGGTTGTTCATTTTATACCAAGGTACCAATGTGGATCAACGGCAACACCATAGTTCAACAGCCTTTCTAATCACAAATAAAACAGACCACTTTGTGATAACTAAAAGAATAGGTTTTTTACAACAGTAGCGTGAAATGAGAAGAACTGTAACAGGTTTTCAAAAATCACGCTTCTTTATCTAGTCGAAGAGGAGGAGGTAATATAACTGAGAAGCACTTACAGGCGGATTTGAGTGAAAGCGGTCAAAAAGCTGAATATTTTGATAATTTGGTAGTTGTTTCATTCTGTAACTGGTACTCTAGAAACTGATAAGAAATAGTCTTCTCCTATTATAAGTTCCATTGACAAAAGATGACGGTTAACCTTAATTTTCTGAAGTCAGGATAACTATTCACTATCAAGAGATCTGTAATTTCTTCCGTTATTTATTGGTGTGCTTTCCTCATCATCTTTAGCTGTACCCAACCATCTTCCCTAGTTTACTCACAATAGAGTTCACCACTCTCCATCTTGGCTTAGTCATCTTCAACCGCGTTTCACCCCACCCTCGCCATGGACTCTATAACCAAAGTGCATTCTACTCTCATATAGGTTCCTGTGTGAGTTACGCCCACAAGATGCTCGTTGGCAACTCAAATAATCAACATTCTGATTATTATGTCTATCCACCACTGGTATCCTTCAACCAAGTCCAGTTTCGGCTTATTCCCGCTATGATCAATATCCGCGAAAATTCCCTGATTCCGTATTTGACCTGTATCTTTCCCGATAAAGACTAAACTGCTTCTAAGCGGCGGATCAAACTTTGGACAAGGTATATCCAATTTTTTCGTTTATTGTTCGTTTTCGTGTATTCCTCTGCACTGGCTTTGTGTGTTTGCTGTTCTGACAGAATTGCATGACTACCCGCTTACAAAGTCTGTCAGCGCGGTAAAATGCAATGCACCACAACACCACAACAGTAGGCAAATTGAGTTTGAGTACCTTTCTATACCGGTTTTTCTCTCTGTTCTAAAACCCAATTTGTAATGGCAATACGGAACCCAAACTGATGTGTATTTTGTGTGAACAATATTGCCACTCACAAAAGAAATCCCGTGTTAACTGATAGTCAGATGTATTCTGACGGGTCTAAATGAACTGACTGACCAGGATTTACGATGATATGTAAACAAATTTTAATGGAAGCCATCGTTTCCTTAAATAAACTTGAATAAACAACGCAACAGTGCAATGAAGCATTATTCAATTTTTCGCCAAAAGCAGAAGGAGATTCATCTTCGTTCGGGATTGTCGTGAAAAACCCAGCAGGTAGAAAAGGGAATTGCTACCATGTTAGATTATCATCACCTGTGATCTATAAACTAATTTTCTTTCGTCAGTAAGCACCAGCTGATATGCAGAGAAGTGATACCGGAATTAAATCGTATCCGATTGCAATGTTATCTTCCTTATTCAAAATTTAAATGGCACAATTGTGCCACACAAACACACCTTCTATGTGAAGACGTAGAGTTAAGATCCTGGAAGAGTAATTGAATATTCGCTACTCAGAAACTGGAGTTGGATGATATCTACCTTTATGGGTGATTGTGTGAACACAAAGGATGCGAGCGAGCGATTTGTGCCGAGAGTTTATCATGTGTGCCCAGAGTGGCCCAAATTGAAGATGACACAACCATGGTGACAGCAGGCTACATGCGTTTGGCTACCATCAAGACCGGAGAATGATGAATTCTGGGACAAACATGGATTGGGTAAATCTAGCATCGACCTTGCACACGAGATCCGTGAAACTAAATTGCAGAATCACATCATAGTGGTATCACAGTTTGGAGTGAAAAGAAAGTTTCAATGGATAAAAATTAGCCAGTGTTGCCACCCAAACGGAAAAGGGATTTGATATCATTCACGGGTTCAATGGATTCCGGATCAAATAAGGAAGTTTCACGTGAGAAGAAGGTGGCAGAATCGACTAGTGTTCGTTGGTGCATAAGCTGAGGCATTCAGTTTGGCTCGGGAATTCCAGCAATTTGAACGAGGACCGGGTACACAATGAGTAGAAGTAAGGATGGTACAGACGTGAGCCTTTTCTCCCTTCCATTCAGTGATCAATATTTTGTCACCCACTCTGCACGTTAACTAGGCATCGCTAAAAAAACATCGTTCTGGTTTGTTCACGGTCTTGCTAGCGTGTTTTGACAACTTTACCGAAATCTGTTCATTGTCAGACAACAAAAATGTTTTTTCATTATGTCTGTATCAATATTTATTGCTGTCAATTAGCCTAACAATGGTTTATGGCTGAATTAGAGATCAGGCTATAACCGAGTTAACTTTGACTAACCATCCATTGAAGTCTCTCTTCACAAGCACAATTATAAGTTTTATAGTCAACTACATACACACTGGGATCACCAAACTCGATTCGCACCATTGTTAAAACTCTTTAATAGCGTGTATTCACTGACCAATTGAAGGTTTGCACTTCGGACCCCTCCCAATCAGGTCTGGATTGACAGCAACAAATTACCACGGTACACTGTCAATTTTATTCTCGTTTCTTGCTCATACTTATTCTTGAGTAAAGTGGGACAGACAAACCTAATCTGGTGAAGTTAATCGATCGAATATTGTGTCTCCGTTCGAATCTGTGGCGACAACAACCGAGTGAATAACTCTGAAAATATTAATTATTTAAACAAGTTCAAGTCGATAGATTTGATTAGCCCTTCCGNNNNTTGTTGCCTGTTGTGTGTGTAGTTGGCTGGTTAAAGTTACGGTTGTGCTGAGAAAAAGACTGAATTGGTAATTGATTACATTCTACTACTGATGAATTACACTGAACTGGTTTCTCCTTTTTAATTGAACGGAAACCACAAAGCGCAGTTGTAGAAGAAAATGAAAAGCTTTTGCAAATCAGCACCCAAGTAATGACGTCACTTTGGAACTTGGTGGTGGATTTCTGAGCTGCCAGTGTGTGCGTTCTCGGTTTGCTCTAAACATCGTTCCCGTTTTTCGGACAATTCGTATTCTTCGCCACAAAACTCTATCTATATTCAATGCTGTCAGCAAATTGCTCCCTCACCGATTGAGTTGATTGATGAAGTTCTAATGCATGCATGAGTGAACACTGATGTGGTTCACCTTCCAGTTCGTTCCAGAACCGGGTTTGGGCTTTCTGTGCCAGACAAATGAGAAACAATGCTGATCGGATCAAGTCGTCCATTTGACCAATTTCTAACTCTTCCCCCAGACTATTTACCTTCATCAGGATATAGGTTTTTCTCTCTCGATTTGATCTCGCCCCTCCTCCCGGCGGCCCCTAAACTTCATAATTCGAATCCATTTTTAATCAGTACTTTTTCAATTTGAATCTTATGTGGTGTGAAAGCTATGCTCGATAAGCGCAAATGGACGCCACTGCATCGTGTCCCTAGCGCGCATATCACTCAAAAGGACGATCGCTGACAACTTGCCATTCACTTTTCGCAAAAAGCATTTGTTTCCCGTTGAGAGAAAAGTCTTGTACCAGAAGATCACCCGGGTGAGACGAAAAGTTCTCTCCGAGAACGATACATTGGATCATGTTAATGAGTAGCATCCATCTTTGGAATATCCCATCTTGGAGACTGTAGGGATGATCATTCTATACATGTGTGATTCAAGATTGGAGGTACAGCCAACAGCCTACTCGGAAGGGAAAACAAACAAAATTGTTCAACTTGACTGAAAGAGGTGAGTTGCAGTTGTGTGCCAGGGAAAACAAAATAGTTTCCAAGTTAAATCTAGTTTCTCATTTTGTTGTTCTTCAGAGCCTGGTAAACAAACAAAAGGGTTTAGAAAAAGTGCTCCAAGGACTCAGTTCGGCTTTTCAAATGCTCGATAATAAGTCATTTCGGTTTGTTGTTCTTGCATGATGTCGGTAAATTTTGCAAAATATCCGACAAGTAGGGATAAAAGCTGAGAGATTGGAAAAATAAGTGGGACAAGAAAAAATGACCTTTTAGATAATCCGCACATCTGTGCCATTCTCAAAAGGGGCTCACATGAAACTGAGTACGATAATCACCTGGCTATGAAGTCGTGGATCGAGATGCAGAAGCTCATTCAAAAGTGTACATACGGATAGATTGAAAACATTAAGAGAATGTACGTGAATTGTGCAAAAGGTTAGATTATACAATAGAAATACTGGCTAGATCATCGAACAATTGGTTTAATATCTGCGTCAGTTCTGCACAGTAGTCTGTAGTGGAAATAGCTTTTAGTGGGATATGCAGATTGCACTTGTGTAGCAGTACCTACAAAAATTAATAGTGTAGTCAAATTATTTTCAAATATAACAATGGGTGGCGGACAAGTTCATTTTCAGTGATTCGCCACTCCTTGTTCTATTTGAAATGTGCTCTGTAGGACTGTTTAGACAATTAAAGCAAGTCAACTTATTTTATTCAAACAAACATAAAAAAAACCTCCGGAAATCACACTAGCATAATGTAACCCACGGAAACGCAGTGTAAACGATGTTAAATGATGATGCTACAGTCAGTAGATAGATATTCATTCTACTTGCTGGTCTAATGCAACCGTCCAGATAAATGAATAAAATGACTTAGAGGGAATCACCGACTTTTGTCATATTGGGTGAGGTAAGAGTAAACTGTCCTGAAAGTGATTCGATCGCGAAGGCGTTGGAAACAGGACAAAAGGTTGAACGAAAGAAAATATAGCGCGCAACAAGTCACTGGATCGAAGGGTTAGGCTATTCCCGCAGACATATACACTTTAAGTATATGTACTATGCTGACCATGCAACTCTGTAGCCATTTGGTTTATAAAATTCATACGGTTCTTGCCGGGTTCACTCAAACAGCTCCGAACAGATGGTTCCTTATATTACTCTACCCCCGGGGGTAGAGTAATATAAGGNCCACAATTGGTTTTCTGTGCCTCGAACATGTTTTCGTGTTTTACCCATCACCATTTAACTGATATGCATGTTAATCTAGTTATGCAGAAGGGAAAGGAAGCTCCTAGTGTTCCCAATTACAGCACCGAAGTAAACAAAATAAAGATCTGTTCAAATGAATTTCGAACAAAAACGATTTTGGAAACTTAATGGCTATTTGAAATTTTGTAAGATTTACCCCCGGTTGTAGGGTTCTTTCAATGCGTCGTATTCCTCGAATGCCTTGGACTAATCCGGGCCCTTCTTTTATATTATGTTTTATTCGTATGATGCAAAATAAATTATTGTCACTTGATTGTAAATATAAATATTTTTTATTATGAATCACTATCCACATCGATACTTTGCCCCCCCCTCCTCCTCCCAGAAGCCTTTGACTCTTTCTCTCGATTGCCGATGTCATGAATGTTGCCCAGTCAGAACTGCCTGATTATGATATTGAACTTCTTTCAGTTGACAGGATGTCCGATTAAGACTGTACTGGGAACATTTCCCTATTCAACAGCACTGCACAGGTATTTCAAACTGCTTTCAACCAGTTAGCGATCGAAACACGTCACCATGGCGTACTGAAAAAAAAACATGTGCTTGTGGTTTTTCTTGGTGATTAGCACTGAAATTTTCGATAATTTCGTCCATCTGATATTCCTATTGTTGACGATGATATCAAGCTTAGGATAGCTGAAATCCGGCTCTCCTTTACCTACATGAAGCGCATATGTGGCACCGTCCATACATCTGACTGGTGTATGAAGGTGTATCACACGACACTTTGCTAAGTGCTATTTTATTGCTAGAAATCGCGGTAAGTCAGGTCTATAGATACCCACTGACATTCCATATACGATTATCACTGTTTTAAGCTTGCAACATTGTCGGGGCGTGGGGGCAAAAACATATTTACATTTTGTCAAGCTCTTGGTCAATGGCCTACCTTGGGCCCGACGGGTTGCGTTTCAAACCCTGCTACCGTATTCCAACTTTGATGGCAGGCAGCTCCTTTATCCCACTGGGGTATTTTATAGTCCGAGGATATGAATTTCACCAGCACACGTTGTTCCACCGGACTACTTTCCCTATTGCAATGTCACTCCGCGGAATATCAGCCCACTGCTCACCCTACCGCGTCCTGTTCGCTGTTCTTGGTCTCGGCTAGGTGTGTGTTGGAAACCCACGACGTGGTGGCTTGGATTAGAACAAAACCTGGTATCTCTCGAATTTCGAGTTGGAGTGCAAAAGCCGTTAATCGTCACTGGACAGAGACGGCAAGAGAGATAGATTTACATCTCAAATGACGTGCGTATTATTTCTCTCCCATTTTGCGTTCCACTTTTTGGTATTACAATTTCCGCGGAATCCGCTTGAATGTGAACCCGGGCACGGAACCGTTCCATCATATCAAATATCAATAAAAAATATAAGTAATCTTTATAAAATCAATGCTGGATCTCTTCTGCTCACTCCTATTCCCCACC
>UZAN01041918.1:4755-23514 GCA_900618425.1 Echinostoma caproni
AGTTTATCAAAAAGAACCCGACGATACATATTGACATACATACCAGTCATCTCATAATCGGCGGTCGAAGTTTTCGTGGAAGCACATGAACAATTTCGCGGTTATTTTCTCTCATCAGGTAGGCGCACTCAGATTCTGTTGTTCACATATTTTAACACCGTATATTTATTTTTGTTAGAGGCTTTTTATTTTCATATCGGGGCATATTCTTTTAGATATGTTCTTATTCTGCTCATTTGCAAATCACTGCCATATGTTTTCAGTCATCTATTTTGTGTCAGAAGCTGCACACTACAGCAAACAGATGGGTTCCCGAAGTTTTAATCAATATACCAGTGAAATGGTGTCCATTCCTTAAGTTCCTGCTTGTTACATATTATTCTGGGTGTAGTCTAAAATGCGGTTTTAAATGGTACAGTTCATACCACCATACCACCAAACAGCATGGTGGCTTAGTCGACTTATTCGGTTCTAGTGTGACTCACCGGTACCTTTATTCCTACCAATCAATGAATATTAGTTAGATGCATTGTATTGCTGCAAGCGCAAACGCATGCATTTCTCCACTTTTGCTAAGTGATTAGAATGTTTGATTTATCGCAAGCAAAACGTTATAATCAACTAATTTTATGGTTTCAAATGGAACGCAGCCGGTCCCACGTGTCAAATCTAATCCATAGGGATAAATTTGAGCCTTTTCCTAAATGCTCACAATTCCCAAGAACGGAAATTCCATTTGGTTTATCAGACCCGGTTAAAAGATTTTCATCTTCAACACTAGTGCAGTTTTCCAACTGAACAACCAAAACGATTGCAATATTACTTGTGGAATAAGCTTATATTGAATCAGAAAATGCTGACTATGTATGCACATTTTTACTATCGCGTAACTGTCACTTAGCAAATCACGCGAACACCATCGTTTGATCACTGATCGATCCAGAATCGTTTGAACCATCGATTAAAAACATTTTAAAGTTCCATCCATTCATAAATACCAAATCCTCTTTAGTCAATATTGGTTCCGCGAAAAGGGAAAGTTTGATTGGTTACATTTGAACACAAAAGGAACCAATCATATTCCATCCCGATTTTATGATAAACATTTCACATTTTTCGTTTGAATTAGAAAGCGACACAAATACCGAATCTGGTCTTCTGTGCGTATTAATTGAGGTTCATCGCACTCATGGCAGTAGCCACGATAAACTTGACTGTTAACATGACAATAATGGGCGATATGAATGCCTCCATTGCGGTTAACGAATGGGTTTTGATTGTCAGTACTTGTGTGCTTCTCTCGTTTGACACGGTTATCTCCTTCTACACCGCATTAGCTCTCACACAAACTCGGATCGATTCGGCCCTGTCGAAAATTCTCATGTACAATCATAATGTGTTCAACGGAACGTTCTGTATTGTGGTCAGTTATCTGCTGGTGTCGCTGAATTTCACTTTCCCATATGGAGCACCGTCAGGTGATCCGTTTGTCTGTCGTGTCGTACAAAGTGGGTTTCTGGTTGATCTATCTAGTACCGCTGTGATATGCAACGTAATATGTCAATGTGCTGATCGATTTTGGGCCAGCATTTACGTCAAATCATATCGTTCTCGTACAAAACTATACATTATTGCATGTTATGTGTTCATTCCGGCCTACTCTATTCTTGTTTCCGGTCTGCGCTTCTTCCAGACGAATATGGTCAATGGATTATGTGCCCCACTGGTAGAGTCTACGATGAAGCATGTGTTAGCTACCATGGAGCTCATATTACTCTATTTTCTACCAGTTGTCATTGTGATCATGATGACCATCCCAGTTGTATGGCAATTGCGACAGTCAATAATTGGTATTGGTCGTAATAATAATAACAACACCAGCAGCAGTAGCAGATCAGCGTCACAACAACCCAACTCGATCGAGACTGCCCTCACGAATGAAGATTTGAAGAGTGCTTTCATGGTTGCCCAGCGAGGCGTATTTCTCCACGCCCTGGTAGTCGCGATCGAACTCACTGTACTGTTATTTATCATTATTATCCTTCTAGCGTTAGATAAATTACAGCTCATCAAATACGGGGCTGCTTCCCCAATTCGCACATACTATTACTGCTTTATCTCACTGTTCTCCACGTTCAATTCGTTCGTAACCATTTTGACAGTGACTGCTTTGAGGCGGACCGTAGTGAGACACTGGCAAAACTGTAAGGAAAAACTTGTCCACTCACAGACCAGGTGTCAATGTTTGCATCGAGAATCCAATTGAAACAACGCTAATTGTTGTTGTATTTTCAACTTTTAGACCAGGAACATAACCGGAAATACATATCTTGACCCACGAATCACGTGCCATGTTGTTGATCGTTGGAAGGAAAGATGCTTGCTGATTTACACATACACTGTGTGCTCTGTGCGCGAGAAGACAAAAGAATTGGGCACTCTAATCGGTCTTGCACCTTGTGATAAGGCTTTTATTTGGTTAATTTCGTAGTCCGCAGAAAACCGTTGTTTGTTTGTGGATCTCTTGCACCGAGGTAATGTGCCATGTGAGAAAAGTGAGTTCTAAGCACGAATGATTTGGGAAATGATTTGGAAAATTTAGAACGACGGTTTTCAAACTACAACCGAAGAATTGTACAAAACGTGCGTGGGAATGTAAATTTATCTGTTCAGTTTGTTAATTTCTTCAAATGGTCAAGTTAAGGTAAGGAGGATATGGTGGGTCGTTTGCTGGTTGGAGCCATAAAACTCCGATTATGAGTGGAATGGGTGCGTGTGCATAAATAAAACTGATGAAAATAATCACGTCGAACAACACGAAAGGGATTAAAAGTACAAATCGGAAGGCAGTTTGTTAAGGGTTTGAGTTCACTGCTTTGTTCAACAACCTAGCAAGGAACCTTAACTGTGCGGCAAAAACCAAGGACGCTGGAGTTTAGTGAAATTAATGAAGAATATTTCAATGAGATTCTGTCGCTTTTTGATGTTTAGTGAAACGCTTTTTTATCTGGATGAAAAAATGAACACATGCCTGGGAATATTGGTAAAAGAGATATGGTTTGACGTAATGATGTCTCATGAACTATGTTCCCAACGGCAACTTTTCCTCGTGGAATTAGCAACAGTGGCATTGAAGAATTCCGAATAGCACAAATAGATACATTCTGATAATTTCCCCACCTTTTGTTAGGAATATTTCAACAGGATCATGATATTTTTTGTGCTAAGTGAGAACAATTACCAGTGAATAGAGTTGTAGCGTTTCGGGAGATTATCGAACTGCATCGCCCCACTCCCGATTTGGGAACCTATTTCCGAGAACATGAGCCACACGCTTGATGATCAACAGTTGTGCGCATGGTGAGATGGAATGAAGTTGTAGCTGTTTTCTTTCAATACGAAATCACAGTTCTCGCTTTAATAAATCATTGGGTTAACAGTATTCTATTCACAAATGCAGTGGACTCGATCGAGAAAAAATCCTATTTTAAAAGGATTTCTTTTTTGTTAGGTAATAACTTATTTCCAACACTAAATAATGGCATACTTTGGTCTTACTGATTCCACCTGTCACTAAATGAGAACGTAGAGAGGTAATAAGTAGTCAGAATTACTTTTGATAAATAATTCTACGTGAAAATCTCTCTCTTAGGTATCTTAGGATAGATGTGACACCAATTTGAGCGCAACAAGCTAGGAAAACGAAGCAAGTTTTAGGACGTAATAAGTAGAGATTGCCACAGAAAGCACAGTCAAAAGTAAAGTATAAGAATATATCATTCTTGGAAACTTTCAGAGAGACAGAGAGGTGAGTGTTGATCTGTACATTTACGAGGCATGCTTCAAAATTGAAGTTCTTCCCTGGGTTGAACCGTTTAAGTTGAATAGTAAGTTAAAGGGAGTGTGGATTTCAAGCAAGATAACGATAACAACAGCAACAATGAAAACCGTGCAAAAAGGGTTATTTATCTGCTTTGAATGTGGCAGTTCGCATGATAAACGATCCTAAATTTGGGAAAGAAGAAACTTCAGTCAAATTTCAGTTTCAAAACACAAGTTTCATTTCAGTAATGCCTAAATCATCGAAGCTATGATGAAAGCCTTGTCAAGAATTCTCCCCTTTTCTGTCAAGAAGAATCTCAAGGTAAACGGCCCTGAAAAGAACCGTATTTGTCAACCGGTGTTTTACCCAATCGTTTTTAGAAACAACCTGCACCCGGCGATGTAATACGTTCCCTGCCACACAATCCTTCTAGATGAGCGTAGGAAATAGTGACCCTCTTGTGACACTTACCTACTCCCATCCACCCGTCACTCCCTTTTTGTTCGTAAATCACACATAAACAACTAATTATATCTGACGATCCCTACACACACACATCAAACGTTATGCAATGTGATATACCTATTACCTATTTATATAACTGTATTAGCCAGATGAGGATGTTATCGAAAACGAGCTTGTTTGCTATTTCGCATTTCTTCTCAAACAGACAATATCTATTGGTCTCAGTATTGAGCAAATTAACATTTTTCAGTCCGAATGGAATTTTTATGACAGTGGATAGTGATTGAGACCCTCAAATAAGTGTTGGTGTGCTCGAGTCTCGCTTCAGACTCCTGTTTGGGTCTTCACTTTCCTGATGTCACGTGAATAATGAAGCGGTATATGTGTGCGAGACCTGATAACTGCCATCAATTTCATGGACTCTTCTACCAACGGGCCGCTTGAACACTCGTCCCTGACACTTTCCCATGAGTTTGGCTTGTTTCAGTCTGATTCGCATTTGAAGCAGAATAGCAAACTTGGAAAATAGATTCTACGGCAGATTGAGGGTGGGGTCATATCATATCATACCTTCCGGTATGGAAGTTTTTGCTCAAAAAATTTGCTTCTTTTATACTTTCTACATCAGAGATTAACCGTTAATTTTGGGAGTTTCGCTGGTAAAGCCGTTAGCATACAAATTTTGAAGGATTCGGTTTCGATAGTTTGAAGTTTGTCACTCATCACTTGATAACGTGAACAATCTCAAGATGTTCCGATGCAGCGATCGTAGTTGCTTTGTCGGTCACTTTGACATCCTACTTCCGATGACTCTTTTGAATGATTTCAGCTCAAAGATCCTTCACGTGTGTCCGCTTCGTGCGAATCCCCTGAACTACATACTGGTCATCATCATCATCATTCAATGAATGACTGCAGTGCTGTCTGATTCTCCTGAAATTATGTAACTTCTCGGTTCATAGGATTGTTGATTTAAGGGTTAGATGACAGATTTTGCTCTGTAGTATGGTTAAAAACCTGACGGTTAAAGTGGTTTTCAACGAGATTGTTTGAGTTTCAGCATCGGGCGTTCGAGTTCTACCCTCCGGAAGCATTAACACAAAATGAATTTGTTGGTCACATGACGTGGAAAGTCTACACACACGAGCGAATCATGCAGTGTAATCGGCAGCTTTGATATCAGCAGTAAACGACTATCACGCATTATACTGCACATGTGAAGCCACCCACGGTGTACATCCAAGCTGCCTGTCGGCTACAGTTCAGACTTTACTTTGATGAGATTCTCACAAACAAGAACCATGGTGCCGGGGCCACTTCAAGCGTTTGTTTTCGACCGAACACTATCTGAAAAAAATCAGGCTGAGACCAGTCCGTAATCGGGAAATAAACAAAACGAATCCCTGATTTCATCGTTCGGATTCAACGAAACATCAAAAACACTGGGCGTATACGCTTCCGTCAGCTTTACCACTATCACCCGCGAATCCTCCTCCACCGTCGTTTGCACAGCAGCAATGTTATCCGCTGTGGTGGCCTCCACAGACCCACCACAATGTGTCTTATCATCCAGAGGCAGCCTGCTACGCTTGAATTCCTCGAACAACTCAAATAACGTGCTTCCTGAGGGCGCGCCATCACCAAATGCAGCGCGCAAAAGATCGCCACTCTGCTGCAGCTGCTTTAAAACACATTTGTGGTCGAAGTAAATCATCGCCCGTCAGTAATATGGACTGAGGTCCATCTTAACAATTCGAGTATGGCGACCCCTATGATTTGTGAGCTGTCCTTAGCTGTTGGTATTTGGTTCTGAGTTGTAATCAATCATTGAACAATATTCACAATTCATGTTCACGTTCTCATTACCCGGTCATGTGCACCTCTGTACTGCGTATCCGAAATCTTCTTGCGCAACCCTCGTACATTTTATTTGTGGTTAGCCTTTGTTCACGCAATTTCAGAAGTGAATACTTGTAAATGAGTATAACTGCGAACATAATACTCTGAACCGGAGCTTGAACTGCCTAAACCAAACCTGGGTTGAGAAAACACAAATTGATTTGAGTACGGCTTTTATGGGTTATGAAATTCTAAATTCATCTGAACTTATGCTGAACTTATCATCGTTTTCAGTAAATTTAACCACGTCATCAAATAGAAGACAATAATCTCAAGGTTCACAACATGCAATATGTCCGTCGATTTTTGAAGCTTTTCACTTTCCATTTGTCTTGATCAAAGACGGGAGTCCTCTCTAGGAGTTCCCACCAGAAACCGCTGAGGAGAGAACTGCGGTAAGGCATTGGGACTCTAAGTGGAAATGGTATCCCTTGGATGCGTGTACGCATACAGGTACGGGATTAGAAGTTAAACTTTGAAACGAACAGTGGTTTTCCTATAATCCATTTGCAGCGAAATGCGCAATCAAAAATGCCACGGGTTATCACAAGGTTTTGGTCATTTCATCGAATATTCCGGTGAAAATGGTGTTTTGCTATCGGGATCCACTTTGAAATATATCTTTCACATTGGATACGGTTACGCAATACAGAGTATTGTTCACCCGAGAGCCACAAGGTAAACCTAACTGCTCCACTCATTCTCCGAAATTGAGTCCGAGTTCATTGTACTGCACCATTACTCTGATCTGTCCAACCCAGTCGGTTGACCTTTCTCGCTTCTTATCTCGTTTGCTCTATTTTCCGCGTTTCATACTCCGCGTCAAGGATATCACAATGGCAAAACTTGAGGTGGTACTATTTTACTTTTGTGTATTCAGAAGCCAATAGTTATTATCATTATCTGACAAATGCCTCTAATTTCCCAATCTGTAGCTATTAGATGCGAAAAAACATGCCTCAATTGCCCATGGAAGGATGTAGAAAATCAAATTCACATAATTTTTTTCCGGTTTCCTTCATGAATATAATACCACATGAGACTGGGCTTTGGCGATAGAATACCTAGGGAAAAGATGATTACAATCAGTAGTGCTAATCCATCGACAAAAATTTGCCAGGGCTAGTTTAGCCGGATTGCGGTTATCACAGTGGTTTAGTTGTGCAATTCGAGGAGAAAAACGCGGGTAAGGTCATTCTTGAACGACTTGGCTAATTTGTGGCTATAATATAGAATATGATTGAAACTGAGATGTGATTTACGCTACTTCCTCAATATGAGGAGAATACAGTTGACTGTTGTTATTCGTAAACTCTGCAACATTCGGAAGCTTATTTGTGTTTGTCTGAAACCAAGGTATATAACCCAATTATTTCGCAACCTCTTCTGTCACTATGCCTGTTTCATTGCCTATCTACTGTGTAATCAGTTTTGTGCTGAATCATCCAATTCGATAGTAACAAATGATTGAAATGACAAATTGGCATATCCAGTTCGACCTAATGCTGTTTTGAGTAGCATATTAGTACGTCGCGCAAAAGAACGTAATTCGATGTTATTTTGAACAAACAAAAATAAACATTACCTCAGAGTGAATTACGGTGTTCAAATCGGTAAATACGAGAAATGCGCATCAACCGTCACACTGTTTCATTCATTATCTCGTGTGCTTGGGGGATTTCTGAAGAATCGTTACAATTGAGGCATTGTGTTGTATGTATGCCAATTTACCGATATCTCTATCGTTATTCGTAATACATGACTCTCCTCATCCCGGCACTCCGCTATGGACTTATAAAACACTGTAACTTTCCAGAACCTCTATATGTTCACGAGGCAAAACATGTGGTTGGTTGCATTCATATACACAATGAAAAAACAATTTATAACTATACTGTTTACTTTAGAAACGTTTTCGGATGAGTTGGAAAGTTATATCAATACCCAATCTGTTATTTTATAATTAATGTTTGCACTGATATCAGACACCAGAACTATAAGCGATAATATGAAAACTACTATACCTAACATCGATTCCGGTATTACACCTCGCTAATGGGCTTTATTTGTCAGTTCCCGTGCACTTTAGTCGTTTGATATATTTCTCTCATTTTACATGTTTGCCCTCACACGGCCCCGCATCGATTCTTCCCTGTGCAAATTATTCATGTACAACAACCAAAAATATCCAATAAAACGTGTTGACAGAGTATTGAAAATTCATTCTCTTTTTGGGAAGAATCCAAATCCTTTGCAGCACCGACATATTCAAGAAGAAAAAAGAAAGATATTTCCTCAGAGTATTTGCTCGCACAGCCAAACCCCGCAAGTTAATCAAAACAGCTCTAACCCAAAGAAACAAGGAAATAACAGACGGAGAATCGGGAACAAGAACGACCCTGCCGTAAATCAAGTACATTTCGGAAATGACGGCAAGACTGCTTAGATCATATGGAATCTAAGTCGCCCACAAACCGATCGACTATCTAAGGGGACTTCTGTTAAAACCCAAGGAGAGAACAATGTAGAAGGACAAGAACAGCCTCATCTAGAAAATAAAATGCAAGAACTGTTCAAAACACTATATTAGACAAACTGGGAGAAAACTGTGAACAAGGATCCGTGAACACCAATTGGCAGTCAGGAGACTTTGAGTTCCCTCCACGAAGATCAAGAAGGACATCAATTTGACTTCGAATCAGTGAGAATTATCGACCAAGCCCGGTCAAAACACGCCAGAGAATTTTTCGAGGCCCGGCACTCTTCAGTCACTTCAATGAACAGGCGCATCGAACTGGATCACGTGTACACACCAACGCAACTCAAGGATCAAATGACGCGACAAAATAGGTCACGCCCTGACCTGAGAACGGACGGAAACCGCAATCGGGACGAAAGGACAACCTCCTCCCTTCCAACCCTCAACTCCTCGCACCAGTTCAACGGTGAACCGAGTGGAACATAATGAGAACAAGGGACAAAATTGGTCGGTGGAGAAAAACACATATATAAAAGAACGGATACAAGCAGAAGATTGCCGATTCACAAACACTGATGGTGTCACCTCGGCTGGCGATGAAACGTTTGCAAACAGATCGCCAAGCTCGGCGAACAGGCGAAATGGAATAAAACTTATTATTCTGCTCAGTGGCTTACCGGCCACACGGGCCATCACATTCCCGAAATGGAAAACTATCATATCGCATGTTTTGCGTTCATTTCCATCAAGTGAATCCGTTGTAACTTCGGGTGAATCCAACCAATCGTACTTCATTGGGAACCCAACAAGATGATTGGTTTCGATCGTCAAACATCGCGGATTGGACCGGGTCTCTCAGAAACCCATTCAGTCCGAATGAACTCACTTCCCCGTAAACAAACAAAGTACTTTTTAATGAGTTACCGAGCGAGGGTGAAAGTTTCCCTGGGGTGGAGTGGGCTGTTCCTCCAACCTCGCTCCAACCGTGATCGTTGATTAAGTGTGCGTCATAGACGCGATTGAACGAACCCAGCGGTAACTGACAGTCGGGTAAGGAAGCGAAGTTAAGATGGATCATTAAATCAGTCACCATGCCCAGACGTGAATATTGGGATGAACCATCGCACGAGTGGATTCAGTCTAGGCCCTAAGTATCCTAGTGAGTAAATTTCACTGGGACAATGACTTTCTCAACTAACACTGATTCCTTTGAATCAAATGCGATTTCCCAGGTACTTCTGGCATTGAAAGGTCCGCTTGACAATATGCTTAACAATGGTCTAAGGATACACTGAAAGTATTAGCAGTATTTCACCTGAATCGTAAGATCAAATTCGAACCTATTCACCAGCTAACAAAAATAACATTTTTCTGTGTCGTGCCCGGGCTGACTGTTACATTCGATCCACAATGTCAATGGCAACAATCTGTCAACTGCGTCTCAAGGATCATGAAGATAACGTTCCCGGGCGGAGGAAGAACCCACTCCACCCCAGGGAAACTTTCCCCCTCGCTCGGTAACTCACTCAAAAAGTACTTTTGATGGTTTACGGGGAAGTGAGTTTATTCGGATTGGACGAGGTTTAAACAGATTCGGTCCAATCCCTGACGTTTGGCGTCCGAAATACCAATCATCTTGTTGAGTTCCCAATGAAGTACGATTGGTTGGATTCACTTGAAGTTACAACGGATTCGCTCGAATTTACGACGGATTCACTTGAAGTTGAAAATGTGAAGTCATATGGCTCCGGAGACAGATCGTAATTGATACTGGTTGTAGTAGGAACAGTACATCAAAGTCACCGGATGATGATGTAAACAGTGATCTTGTGGTTGCACAGCGCGGCATATCTCTCCATGCTACATTGCTCGCGATTGTAAATATACGACTATCTTTTTTTATTTTTATCAACCTAATCAGTTCGAAATTGTTTTCCCTTTTTTTAAGTCCGTTATTTATTCGCCAAGGCATTGATCTCCACGTTCAGTCTGTTCAAGGCGGTTTCGATACCGACCCCACTGAGGAGGACCGTAGTGAATCAATAGCGTGCATGTAATTCCAAAATGCATTACCCACTGATGCAATGCCACGGTTAACATAGAGCACCAAATTGAAACAATGCGAGATATTCTTGTTTTTGCGTCAGAATTTTAAACAGTTTGGACAATATGCTCGTGATGTCTGCTACTTAAACAATGTTGAAAGTTATAAAAGCTTATGTGGTATATACGGTCGGTCATTGGTTATTCGCAACATTTTGACTTAAATGCTTTGCATACACGACGGGAATCGCGAGAACTTAACTGATCGTTTTTTAAGTAGCGAGCTTGGATTAGCCGATTCGATTGTTAAGAGCAGTGAAACCTACACCCAAGATCATCAAGACTTCTTTGTGCCTCTTAACAATCGGATAAGCTAATTCAAGATTGATACTCTAGATTGATTGAGCCATTCGCACAAGGTGGTGATCATCAACCGTGTAGCTCAGAGGTAAGGATTTAAAGGCTCAACCCGAAATTTCGCAATTCGAGTCCTGACAAGGACACAAAGAATACTCACTGCTGACGAGTCCCAAACAGGACGAAACAGCTGTCCAGTGGTCTACGTCGGTTATCACAAGCCCTTCCATTGCATAATCGATCGTTCTGGAGAATTGTTTAGTTTGCCACTGCAGGATATACTATTCCAACGGAGTTTCTTCAATAAAGTTTTTGTGAGATACTACTCGCTTGTGAGTAGTAGGTAACATAGTTGGCGATTACGTTCGACGATAAAAAATTGAGAAGACCACCGAGGGCAAATTGCTGTATCTAAGAGAATAACTATTGATTACTACGTTCACTACCCGTCTTGCGGGCAGGAACTGGGATGGTATGTTTCTGATAAGATTTTCTGTGTTATGTATACCAAATTACTGATGTCCCATCTGTTACGCTCAATGAACGACTTTTCTCGACCAGCACCGCCTTCTGGAATTATGTCAGGGTTTCACTTCCGTAATCGGGAAGCCAAAACTAATTTTACTTTTATCTTTGTAACTATTAGTGATGATCACTCGAGTTAGGCACGATTCGGTCTATGAACCGCACGAGATCAATGAGTTTCAACGGCCAATGAATAAACACTGCATGAAAATTATTGGAGGAGCATTCATTGAATTAAAAAAAAACAAGCAAATTTTATTGCTTTGCATGGCAAGTTAAACTAACGAACTTGAATAATCGAGCAGTCCTTGGTCTTTGTTGTACCGCCTTTCATGTGATTGAAGCTCCAATACATGGTTATGTGGGGCGCCCGTAAGGAAACCTGAATGAGCTTGACTCGTCCCTTCTCCACGATGTAGAAGAAGTAGAATCAAAAGGCATTTATTACATTACATTACGTTGTTGTTATTCATATATACCAATGAAGTACATGAACTCTCTACAAAAACCAAGGAGCCTCGCGTTCAGTAAGGATAGAACGCTATATACGAAGTTCCATTACTCCAATAATGAATGGAAAAATAACACCCTTCTTTTGAAGATTTGTGCAATGAAAAATGGTTTTATGGGATTATTGCTCCCTGATTTCTATCCCCATCGGTGACACAAAAAAACGATATGCTTCAGTTAAACGGACCTGTACGGAATCAATAAAAAACGTGGCAGTGAAAACTCTGAATAACTCTCTAAATTCTGCTCGTGTTTCCGTCATTTGTTAAGAATGTGTAATGAGGGACCATGACATTTTTAGTGTGTACCTTGAGGTCTGTTAACAGTGAATAGAGTTGTGGCGTTTCGGGAGATTATCGGACCTCAAAGCCCCCGGTTTGTGAACCTATTTCCCAGCATATGAGCCACATGCACGACAGTTGTGCACATGGTGGGCTGCAATGGAGGTGCTACCGTCTTTCTTGCATGCGGAATGCACGTAACCGTTCTCGCATTATTCAACTCTGGGCAAAGAACGTGCTAATCAATCAAGAAAACAATCTTAGTGTAAAAGGAGGATCACGAAAGAGTTTGGTTTCTCTATGCAATAATGATGTCAAATGTGCAACAACGTACTTTTTTCTCGTATGAGCACCAAGTTCTCCAGTCTCTAAACACGAATGAAAGCAGTCAAAATATTGGTTGGTAGATGATTCGTTCTGGAAGATATCCTCTTATGTACTCCCTAAACACATTTTCCATCACAACGAGTAATTTCTACGGTGATCGAGGTCGAAG
Source organism: Echinostoma caproni (assembly GCA_900618425.1). NCBI lineage: Eukaryota > Metazoa > Platyhelminthes > Trematoda > Plagiorchiida > Echinostomatidae > Echinostoma > Echinostoma caproni. Next base: position 17,634 of record UZAN01041918.1, read on the forward strand.
AACACGTGATGCAATTGATCAGTCCTGGGAACTCACTGGAAATTATACTATTGGTCTGCCAATATATGATTCAAGCTTTAGAAACACAATGGTTCCCTTGACTCAGAAGTTAATGTCAAATAATGTGAACGTTTTCAGTAAAATTGACCATAGATCGGGTAATGCGAAGTGAAAGAACAAAAATGATAAGAACGTATCAAATAATCAATCAATAATTATGACCGAAAAGTGGCTTAACATGGACGAGTAAGTGGAGATGATCCATAACTCAACAGATATTCAAATTTAGTCCGATAAAGCAACCGAAAGTACCTATGCACCGTGGAAATCAATTTGTCTTTGTTTTCAGGTGATAGGTATTGAAATGGTGATCAATAAGGGCATTTCACGTGACCTTGTGATATCTATCTCCCAATCGGTTTCAGTGATTATCCATAATTTGTTGACTCATTTTGTTGAATGCTTCTTCACTAACAGTTACGGTTTGTCAAGGTTTATAAGAACAGATTCACCGGAGTCATCGCAGCCCGGTGGCGGGCGAAGTGGGGTGGGGAATAGCGAAGGGATATCGATTTTGTAGTGCATGAGTACGTATCGTTTTGATGAAATTCAAACAAGCCCCAGTTGCTCCAAAAATTTTCGCGGAACACTTCTGATCGGCCGTTTTGTCTAATTTGGGGTTTTCTTCATAAGTGCTCGTCTTACATGTGAGACAACATTCTTGTTGTATTCCTGAGGAGACGTTGGATTCCCTACAGACCTTTGTGTTACTTTGATCCGAGTCTTGGGACAAGATTGATCACTATCCTGAAAGGAAGAACTGGATGATATGATGTTTTTTGAAGTTGTAAACTTCACTTTTGTCATGCATGTGAACAGGTTCCAATTTGCAGTGAGTGTTTTCTCGGTTTATTGATTTTAAAAACTTGTTCAGGGGTTTATCAACAGATTTTGCGGTGCCTCATGGTGGTCACCGCTTTTTTTACTAGGGATTCTTCTTTATGTATACTGTACACAATATTGACTAGTTTTGAGGTGTTTGTTTGGCTGGAACGAAATGAAATGATTGATTTCAGTTAGACACTGAAAGTGTCATCAATCACCTTGACTCCTCTGACACCGGGTTGCCTCAACAGTAGTTATCTCTTGTTTTTTCCTATTAATTAAGCCTAGGGCAGACTAACACGCATTAAGAGCACGAACTACATTTTGAAAATTGCAAAATAATACAGGATGAGCTGACTGGTCATGGGCTATCTGCGATATTTTTGCCGCTCAATAGAGAAGACATATGCCATTAAAGGACACTTATCATGATGATATGCGAATCTGTGGTTCTTTTCAAAAATCTCTTGTGATGACGCCAAGGATTGTTTTCTTTACTTGCCCGGAGGCAACAGGACGGTCCCATGACCTAATAAACTGAACATCCATTGTGACACATTGAAACAACTTTCACTCTGTCTATTTATTCACCAAATGATGGTGCCTATAATCTGAGTAGGTTTGATATAGATTTCGCTAGAGCACAAGCTATCCTCAACCGACGAGCAGAAAGATTTTCCACTACACTTTTCACACTGTGTGACTTTACATACAGTATGCAGAAGATCGGATGAACGTAAAACAGTTTGCTGGTTTTGCATCTGGACGCCAATTTCAAAAGTGTACTGGAAAATGTTGCACTACGGACTTAGTGAGCTTGATGTCCAGAAGTCAGTATAAACAAACATAGAACAAAATTTTGCAAACCGCTAAATTGAATTACTTACAGTATACCTCGTCAGCATTATGCGAATTGATTATTTTGACATTTTTCTAACATCGAACTATGGAAAATGTATTTTGCTATTTCATGACTGACTAATAAGAGAACAAATCACTTACTCTTCCTAACCAATTTTGCATCACAAATGTTTAGTAAGCTAAGGTAAAAGTTTGCAAATACAAATGTGCATTGTTGAATTGTAAGAGACTTGGTGATGGAAGAACTTTTCATTGGTCGACTTTTCCGTAACAAGGAATTCTAGAGCCACCCAATGTAGCTTGGTAGCAATTCTGGGTTCCTGCTGACACGACGATGGTGCATAGATCCTATTAATTATTCGTTAAAGAAACACAACACCAACAACATCCGATGCATTCCATGAACTCCACTGAGGGGATTGATAACAATTTCCGCGGTTGAAATAATTTCATTTTTGCTTTGTGTAAAATAAAAAGAATTACGGGCATAAAACACTGTTTTGCAACAAATGCAATCAAATCATTTTTGTTGCGATACTATGCCCGACGCTTTTAGATATGGAGTAGCGAAGACCCCGAAGTATTGAAAGTGTTCGGATTCTTCTGGTGACTTACTTATTCATGCGAATCCATTCGAATTCAGAGGAGTCGGTCTCGTAGGTTTTCACACTACTTACATGTCCCGTTTTGATTGGAGTAAAAGTACACCAAATGTTCACCATACAAATTAATTACCCTCATAACCAATGCGACGAACAAGGCAAATAATCCTCAATTTGTCTTAAAGTTAGTCGACCTGGTGATGGTTCCGTTCTACTCTCTCGCTTCTGTCCACCTATTGCAAAACAGAGTGAACTTCTGGCATCACCAGCAATTTTGAATAGAACATGGCAGCGAAAAGGACTTGGTCTGTTTTAGCTAATCCATTACAATTTTGATAACTCCGATAAAAAAGTTGAACGAATGTGGATCATTTTTACTGTTTTTGGTGTCGTATATAGTCCGGCATTGACGGAGACTGAGACGAGTGAGTGAAGTAAGTGAAGTAATTGACAAAGGACAAAATATACGTATTCAACCCCTCCTTGTAGCATCATGCTCTCGATGAATGGGACACAATGCAAGGACCGTCTGTATGAATTACTACAGAAAACTTGCATCACCTCATTTCCCACTGTAGTCGTTATCAGGGTAAGAACGTGGATGCTTAGACATGGTTATTCAGTCATGCATGGTTAAACAATTGAAACGCAAGCGATATTCAATCACAAATCTAGTGAGCCGAACAAACTCCGCCAGTGAGTTCTTCAATTATCGATAAAGATCTGTGCACAAATCATTTCCATTCGGGTTCGAAAAATCATGTAAGAAAAGTTCTCTCATTGGGATCACCACTTGTTGTCTTGTCCAACATATCAAGTGGTTGAATCTCGAGATCGAATTTGCGGGTTTGGGGTCCAGTTGTTAGATCCGACTGGGTCTTCCGGTTCGGACTTTGCGAGACTGAAGTCGACCTTTGTAAATATTCGTTACATTAGTCATGGAAACAGGGGGGCGATTAACACGTCGGTGATAAGCGAATATTTCTCAGGTTCAATGGAAATGCAACAATGTTCAGACTTCATATTTTCCATACCAGATAATTGTACGAGTTATGTCAATACGAATGAATAGAACTATACACACAATCGGAAAAAATGACAAAACACAACAGATAGAAAAGAAGTTGTCCATGAACATGCGATGCCTACACTAAAAGGAGGTGCTCGATGAAAACACGTGTAATTGTAACCGATCAAATAGAAAAAGGGTTCCTAGGAGGTATGACATCCAGAAGTAAATAAGAACGTTGTTACATATAGGCCAATATTAGACATGTGTAGCTCACCTAACCACCTTAAAGCCAAGCTGCTCTCGAGTAAATAGAAACCGAACTGATCCGACCAAACATATTCCACGAGAATAGTTAAATTTGAAAAGTGAAGCAAAACATTGTCTGCAGTTAGAAAACGGGGCTAACACGCTGCCTCTTCCAAGCCAAACTGCACTTTTCTCTCCTTCTTCAATAGCCCACAGCAGAAGAATCAATTCCCCCCAAAACTACTGCAAACTACAGCTAACCAACACTCCCTAGCTTGTTTTCATACAGACGCACAAGGCTTCTTTAGCAAATTCCCCGAGGTGCAAACACGCTTGCAAACTGATCAGTGGGATCTTGTTGCCATTACCTGTCGATATTGTCCACTCTGAACTGCACCTACCCGGAATGTCACTGCCAAGACGTGATCGTTCTACAAGAGGTGGCGGTGCGCTGCTTTATTTTTGCCTCAACCTTCAATGTAAACCACTTCGATGCAGCCCTCGACACACTTAGGTGCACAATGAGGCTATCCAAAGATAGCAATAATTTGATCGGTGTAATCTACCACCCTCCTGCATCTACAGACTTAGCTGACGGGGCACTCTTGCAGACTATGAGAAATATTCTCTCAGTAAAGGTCACTCATGTTCTCATAATGGGTGACTTCGAATGTCCAAATTTTATAAAATGCCAGAACTATAACCACCCTTTCGAGCGAAATTTATCAAAGTTTATAGACTCACATCCAATGTATAATCACTTGGAGTATCCCACCAGATTTGGAACAGGCCACCAATCATCAAAACTGGACTTGATATTAACAAGTGAAGAGCTTTCGGTCGAGTTGGTAGAAATAACGTCTCCACTGGGATGAAGTGAACATGCAGCCCTGCTTTTGGAATACATTTACCACTCCTCGATAGAAATATGCCTGAAAACCAACATGAGCACCGTTACTGACTACAGAAAATTGCTGAACCTTGCTGCTTTCAAACAATGGACACAACCAGAAGAGCAGCTAGATCCACTGGAGTCCTGGAAAAGATTCGTTGACACTAACCGAACTCATCACGGTGGACACAAAAATCAAGCCTGTCAGTACGTCGCCTACACGGTTATCACCTATCCGTTGTCGAACCAAGAAATGGGTGTCGCAGAGGAATTTCTCCAGGTGAGAGTTCAATATGTGTCCAACCGCCGACACTTGGGATAACTATATCACATTGAAAAACCTTTATTTGAAATTAGTGCGAGAGGATAAACGGATGTTCCAAAATACCCAGGCTTATAAATTTCTTTCCAAACCAAAGTTCCTTTGGAAGCATATCAATGCCACCAGAAGAGTCAATGGAATACCGGCACTAAAGTATACAGGACGAGTTTCCACTACTACTTCTGAAGCAGCCAAATTCCTAAAGGTGCAATTCTATGAAGTTCTCACTGCAGGTGACAAAGACGAATTATATGTTCCATACCTTCTGTCAAGTGTTCCATATCCCTAAATGACCACCGTCTTGTTCAAATCTGAAACGGTAAAACACAAACTATTGGCGCTGCGCAAGGATTCATCTCCAGAGGGGGACAACATTCGCCCACAGACCCTGACGTCTTTGGCAAATCACACATATGAAATAATTACCCATTTATACCAAAAATATGTTGGACAAGACGTAGATCCCTCAATCATGGAAACGGTATAATTTCGCCTATTTACGAAAGTGGCTGTCCAAGTAATCCTGCGAACTACCGTCCAGTCATACTTCTTCCTGTTCCATCAAAAGTAATGGAATCGATTGTTACTGATTATCTGATGGATCATTTCGAGAAGCATAACAATCTTTGGCTTGCTCAACACGGGTTTCGATGGAATCCACAACCCCGCTACTTGACTAAGATGAATGGGCAAGATCAGTCGATGCAAAAGAGACAGCAGATGTAGTCCACTTAGACTTCTCCAAAGCTTTTGACAGGGCTAACCACCATATATTGCTGCGAAAGCTCCATAACTGCGATGCTCTAGGACTGCTCCTTGACTTGATCGAGGAATTTCTTCGACAACGTATCATATTGGTTCGAGTTGATAGTTCTCTATCGGGACCGATTGAGGCTCTCTGTGAAGTTCCACAAGAATCCGTACTCAGCCCGTACCTCTTCGTAGTATTCATAAAAGACCTACCAGATGTCCTTGGAGAAAAGGCATTGTTATTCTCTGACGACGCCAAAACATGGAGGATGGTAAAATATCCTGTAGATTATGAAACCTTGCAAGAAACT
>UZAN01041918.1:24101-37593 GCA_900618425.1 Echinostoma caproni
CTCCAAACGAAAATGACCTGGGAGTTATCGTTCATGAAGATCTAGGGTGTTCCACACATTGCGCAAGAGCGTCTTCGAAGACTATGATACACGTTGGATTGCTAAAACATGTTTTCACATCATTCGAAACAAATCTACTACCCCGTTTATAATCAGCATACATTAAACCATACACCGAGTATGCCATACAGGCTTGGAATCCATGACTGATTCGCGACCAAAAGGCACTGGAACGTCCACAGAGAACAGCAACCAATCTAAGACCTACGGTGAAAGTCTTCGAATTCTCGGACTCTATTCGTTTGAATACCGTCGAATACGGGGAGACATGCTCCTCGTTTATCAAATAATGCATCAACCTAACCACTCGCGTTGTACTCTACTAACACTATCAACCCCAAGTCGTATGTGCACAAACCATCTATTCATTCTATTTTCAGTACCCGTGAATGAATGTTAGAATTTGCTATCCATTTGTCCTACCAACTAAACTCAGTGTGTACAAGCCCTATGGGATTCAGTAAGCATCAGTTTTGTAATTTACCCATAATAAAAGGTTACATTTGATCTGGTCGATACTATTTTGGACATGAATGTAACCAGGATAATAATGCTGTCCCTCAGTATAACCACAATTCAGAAATGTTCCTATCAAAGTAACCATCAGTGACTCAGTGGACTACATCCAAAGTAGGAATATCAATGTATTTTTTATTTAGTACTTGAAACAACCACCTTAATTTGTACATTTCATTTAGCATTTCAAATTCAATCATACTATTAATTGTCAAAAGGACAACGTGCCGGTGGATTCCGACCCTAGCCGGCTGGAGATATTTGTGGTGGTGCGAGAAAGCAATACCATGGGAGCTTCCATTAAATAGCGTAAGTCATGCAGATGATGTATCGATAGTATATTATGGTTCGCGAACGAAGATAGTAATCCCAATGAGCTACTGGCGACCTTCAGTTGTACACAACCCAATACCAAGTTTACAATAGAGGATGAAACTGAAAACCGGATCGAATTTCTCGATGTTTACCTCCGACGCGGCGAAGAGGTGTCCTTCTAACGCTCAGTGTATAGAAAAAACATGTGGTGGAGAAAGTTAATTCACTTATAATGTTTCGTATCTCTCAAAAGAAAGTGAAACTTCATGTAGTGTCTGGTCAACAAAGCGCATAAATCTGCTAGGTTAGTACAGTTCAAAACGAATGAGAGTTCTTGTGCCGAGTCTTTCACCTAAATGGATACACGAAACGATTTTTGAGCGTCAAACTAAGGGAACACTGCTGAAGTGGAGAACAAGCTGGTTTACCTAAGGCTGTCATTTACAGATGACACCATGACGGAAATAGTAACTCAAACGCTGACAACTGCGATCAGTCAAACATTTCATGCAGCTCCGTGGCGCATTTGGCTACAGATCAGCTAGCAGGCTGCAACTCGATGATAAAAATCTTTTGGCTGCGTTTACGCTTTCATCTGTTCCCATAGAACAACGTCCATCGGTTGCACGAGCCGATGTTCTAGTCAGAGACCTCATTAGTGTCATCCTGCTTGGTTGTACACTGCGGTGATAAACTCAATCGGGTGCACAATCATTGCACATCTTGTCGAGTGAGGTCACTTGGTTGATATGAGCACGGTGTTTGATTCCTTTTACCAGGTTTGTTAACAACAATCTAACCGGATGTAATCACGCCAGACACAGCAAAATCAGTGTGAATACGCATTCAAAACCGCTTCTGTGTTCCCCAAAACAGTTTGCGAGGTTATTGTGTGTACCATGGCCCTCCACTCACTTTATTTTCTCTCATCCATCCTAATGTACGTCTTATTCAGGTTAGTTATCATACCAGAAACCCTTCGACATTATCCACGTTTTCAAGTTTGTTCAATTTCTTTTTTGCATGCCATCACCGTTCTTCATCTTATCCTACTTATTTGATGTAGCACTAGTGTGTCAGAAATTTGCTTTTCCACACTGCTGCTTACCCTTCAGTCTGCATCGGTGACTCTAACTGTAATTCATTCGATTCCCATCTACTCCAACCAATGAGGATTCACGCTTATGGACAAAAATCTCGTGTCTGATTTTATTTTTACGCATGCTACACGCCAAATCCTTTCATTTTGATGTTTTAGCGTTACCATACCGATCGGGCGAAGTTACTTCCAATCATCGGAGATGATTTGTGCACAGGCATCTCCGCTATACGAATGCACTTTTTTTTAATCCCAACGGGACTGATAGGGTCTAATCAAGTGCCTTCGCTAATATCAGCACAGGAACAGTGAGTTTATATACGGGTAGTGTGACATTTTGTGTAAAAATATTCTAGCAATGTTTTCAGTATTTCAAACTTATTTTTATGATTACACACACAGCATTAATTGATGCATTATTGAAATGAAATTTTCTGATCCAGTGCTTCACTTCAATGGTGAAAATAATCCGCCGTTTTCTAAATAAATATCTTGCTTCCTTAAAGTTTTGTCAGTTGATCTATACTGAATATAGCACACTCTGGGGTATGTCCGGTTTTTGCATGTTTCGGAAAGCCCTTACTACCAACTACTTGCCGGTCATTTTGGTTTGATTTTCGATTATGGTACAGCTGCTATTCTGTGAGAGGAACGACAGAAGAAACGCAAAGCACAAATGAAAATCGGCCTGATATCAAATTCCTGGTTTCGGATATTTATTCGCCACGCCTCAGACACATGTGGTCTCTATGTACGTGAGTTGGAAAAATCAAAGATGGTATACATGATAAGTTTTATAGATAATTCTAGATAATTCTATAGATTCCCCATTGGATAAACGAATACGTGTGTTTTTACGCATCAATTATTTCCGTACCGATAACCATGGCGTTCTTTTAACAGATGATGAAATAAACAATTGCGTACCTGTTGTTTTTTTAGTGCACCGGCCTAGACTGAGATATTCACCCTCGTCAGATCAAGAAAACGAGATACAAGAAGTTATAGATTTCCCGGGTATCAAATGGCATTGTTTTTGTGAGGTATACTATAATTAAGCTGAATTACTTGAGGTTACCTTGAGGGCTCTTTGCCATATGTTAGGTAAATCATGATCTGTAATTTAGTTTAGGGCACCTGATGAAAACGTTTCGGATGGTCGAGCTTAGGCCATGACAACAGAATCCAATCCTCCGGCACTAGATTCATTCCGGATTGGTTTCGTTGAAAAAGCTTCAAGGTATCAATGAATCTAAAAAAACGACTTTTTGGATCTTTTCTTGAATAGTGCAAAATGCCTTAATGAAATATGCATCAAATCTATGGAGAACACAATATAAAAATCCAGTTTTATTTTAATTACTTGTAATAACCGTTCAAAGACGGCAAGTCGTACGACGTTTTGGTTCATTGTGTCAATTTCATCCATGTCAAATTCCTTTTCCTTTGATGAAGTAAGGATTAATTTCATTTGTTCGTCGGCGTAACTCTTGTTCGGCTCCACAATAAACGACCCTCTGTTTGACTGGTTGATGTTATTGTCGTTTATCATTTGATACTACTCATTATACAGCAACTTCATCGGGTATTTTAATATTGTCTGGTCCAAAATCAATAATCTAAGGAAATCTTTTATTTCCGAGGCAAGATGTAACGGTCTCATTTCGCTGAAAGTTTCCTGGAGTGGTCCAATCGCGTACTTTGTCATTTGTCCATGGTTAATGGCAACACTAAAATGCATTTCCTTGTGACACTTTGATCTAGCGCTCATCAAAGTATAACATACGAAGCAATCTTTCAGAAAATATTGTTTAGCAAAATATATATTTAACTACTCTCCTCCGCGCACGCGGTCAACATATAGAGGTAAAAGGAATTTAGTTGATTGAGGGCATGTATTTAAGTGTTTGACACAATTACACTATCTGGAGAAACAAGCTCACTTGCAATCTTGTTGCTTTACGATATATTTAACTTTTCGTTATGTATCAGTACATAATGATTACTAGCTTCTTAACCGGAGGTGAAATAAACAATGCACACATTTCACCTCTTTGGGTTCGCATGAAATTTACCCAGTAAAGGGCTCGATTTTATGTCGCCCCGAGCCCAAGTGATATTCTTTAAGCATGTGGCTCTGGTGCAAGGATTTCGATTCCTGCACTGAACGTTCGCTGTTCGAGACTCGCTCGAGGCTCTGACACAGTTCTCACGTCGATCAGATCTCATTCAGTATGAATCTATTATTGGTCCCAATAAAATAGTTCCAGAAAAGTGGGAAGAACATCAGACCGTTGGGAGTTGTTCTGTTTTGAATGTACACTGCGACTACTTAGGCAACGTAAACCGATCAATCCCGTTCACGGATTTGCATATAGAGATGTATATATGTGAACGTCAATCAATTAGAAAACTATCCATCACACATTACTGGGAGAGAAACGTTGGATTGTCCACTTATTCCCAAATGTACACTTGCAGTTAAACAAAATCAACTCGTGATATCCTCGGATTGCACTGAACATTGTCCTGAAAATCGATTCGATTGACAGGTTCCAGTGAGGTTGCTGAACGCAATGTTCCTTGGTGTTTGTAGTACCCATCTGGAATATTTTTAGCAGTGATGTAACCAGGAAATAAATGGTCAAAATACCAATAAGGCCTACCTATCCGTTATCCTTAACTGCTTCAAATTTCTTGAAAAGAGGATGACAAGAACTCACATAGGTTTAATCGCGATGGACCCCACATCAACCGTTCATTACACCTCCAAGCACGGTATGACTAACCGATTACGTCCAGCTGAATGTTGGCTGTCTGAACTCATCACTTATCATGGAAGCCAAAACCTAATTAGTCAACAATAGAAGAAAGATATTGATTTTCATTGCTTATTGTTAAAATTGGAAGTTCTGAGCATATTCATAATATAATATTCCCGCACATCACTTAAGCTGTTGTCGTTAAGAAACGGTAATTCGTTCATTTTCACTCAATATCAGGATATGAATTGTAATAACTTCATTTCCTCGTTCGGCAAAATGTGAGATTCATCGATTCATCAAGAGATCTGTGCAGTCAATGATAGGGAAGACTTCACAGATTATTGCACGATCAAAGATAGAATCTTTGCTGAAGAATGGGTTGTGAAACTCTTCTTATCTGAGGTCTTACCTTGTCTTGTCCTTTTACATTCTTTCTTGTTTATTGAATGTACAAATGTACGGTCAACTTTAAGGAAGGGGGCTGCGGCCTTACTAAAGCTACCTGGGAAGATATACAAATGAAGAAGACGGGTCGAGGCGGAGCGTTTCGAACCCGGGACACTAGGCCACACTTTGGTGACGTAACCCTTACCCACCATCGCCGAAATAACTGCCAAATCATGGAATTTCCCAGAGAAAACAATTTCTCTGTCTGCTTATTTGGAACAATTTGTCATGTATCATCACGATGAATCATCTGACGGATTGACAACAGGGCTGTGCTGGCCCAGTGGTAACGGCACCTAATTATCACCGCGGAGGACGTTTGTTTGAATCCCACCACAACCGGTTGACTATACCCATTGTGTGTTGTATGACAGTCATTTGTATCACTATGCATTCAATTAAAAGGGAAGTAAAAAGGAAAAGAAAGAAACAAACGAACAATAAACGTTGAAAAAGGGACCCACCTTTATGTTTGTTTTTCAACAGGTACACATGGAAAGGCAAGGTGAACTGGAGCTGGTTTCATCCGATGCTCGGTGGAAACAAAGACAACGAATCTGTGCGCAATGGATTTGTGACTTACATATACGCCAGTGATTTAGCAAGGTCATTCTCAATGGAGTCACAGTCAGGATTGTTATAAATGGATTGAACGTGGCAAACAATGAGACGAGACAGTAAAAGTAGATACGAAGAGGGGAAGAGAAGTCAAACAGAGCGACACGTAGTTGGTCTAGTAACAGGAAAGTTATTAAAAGTAATTCCAATACAGTTAATTCGACGGTCATTGCTATGGTATTGAAAAATATACTGCGTTGCGCAACTACAATCGCCTTCCTCAACTCGTCAGTTTGTGCAGTTTCGTTCGAGTTGATCTCTGATGATACCGTTGTGTTCGCTTGGTTACGACCAGTCCCGATTACGTATTGTCGCAATTCAGACACGACTGGAACGGTCAACGCGACCATAATGATAACCGGTGAGAAGAACATCAGTATGATCTCTGTTATGCCGACCACGTACTTTGTCGCAGACTGATCCAAGGGGATACATCGTCCATTGACAAAATGCGTTCGGAGAAAGCGCAGACAGGAAACGAAAAGGGAGTAAGAAGCAATGACCAGATAACACCCGACGACGTAACGTTTCGTATGAGCTTGGTACGATTTCGGATAGATAATGGCCCAAAACCGATCAGCACATTGACACATTACGTTACAAATGACAGTAGTACTGGTCATGTTGACCAGAAATCCACTTTGTATGATATAACAAAAAAACACATTACTTGATCTGCTTCCACTGGGGAATATCAAATTCAAACTTGGCATTACGTAAATAAAAATAATGCACAATGCTCCAGTGAACACATTGTAATTGTACATGAGCAATTTGGATAGTGTCGAATCGATCCGGGTTTGTGTGAGAGCAAATGTGTTGTAGAAGGATACGACCGTGCCGAAAGAGAGAGCAACACAACATGTAACAATCATAGCCCATTCATGCTGTAAAATACCTCTGACATATTCATTTTTTACGATCAAGTTACCGGTTTCGTTTATCATGTCTGGAATCGTTGCAGTGAAACTCAGAGAGTGTGCACAGCAGAACAGGTTTTCTTTTCAAAATAACTTTCCCATTCAAACCAAGCACAAATATTACTTTAAACCAGACAAGAAATGAATGTGATTGGTACTTCTGAGTTTTCAAAATGTAGCCAATCAAACGTTCCGTTCTCACGAAAATATTTCGGGCTAATACCGATGCGATATTTCAAGCAGAATAGAGTTGTCAATTGTTTTACCAGTACTTTCCGTTGAAAATGGAGTAATCAGGACATAAATTACGGTGTGTATATCCAATTCGCTTTTTCGTTGCGAGATAATAAAAACCACATTACAGACTGTACCGAATTACTGGAATTACAGTGTCTGGAGTCTTTAAGACACAACTTTTCTTATAGTATACCGGTTCTATGAATGAATATTTGCCTCGGCCCACAATCGTTTAGCCCTGGCCCACAATCCTTTGGCCAAAACGCACAATGCTTCAGCCACAACCCGTAGTCCTTTAGCCTAGACGCACAAACTTTAGTCACACATCTGAGGGAGAGTCATATGTTAAGTATCAAATTATTCTGGGGCAGCGACTGTTGAAACATTTTATTTTCTACAAATGTTGATGTTCAAAAGCTTCGTTAATAAATGAGGTGTGGTGGTGGCATGCTGCACCAAATGTTTATTTGACTAGGTTTAAACGATGATTCCGTAGCGTCAACTTATTTGACACATCTAGTTACAGCTTCAATCGTTGCCTAAAAAAATACGTTGTTCCAGGAGGTAAAAATCTTAAGTGTGAAACAAAAGGCACATTTTTTCGCGAATAAACTCTCAGATAAATTAAAAATGATACCAGAAAAGAGTAAATGCTCACCATCCCGTGAAATAATTACGATGGTCAAAGCTCAACCATTACGGGTTTCGTCTAAAGCTCGAATGGACAAGGTTTACTGAAGGCGGTGTGATCTTCGTGAACCGTGTGTATTATCCTTGGCCGGATAATATATGCATCTCTCATGAGCGGAGTTCACTTCAAGTGAAGATACGGAATGGTAGACATTTACTTTTTTCTGATATCAATTTTCGATTTATTTAAGTGTTTGAATTAAAAATAATGTACCTTTTGACGGTACCAGTTTTACCATACGGGCACATCGTTTAATCTTTCTACAACCAATATGTGGTGCAGCATGCGATCGCCACACCTCATTTCTTAACCAAGCTTTGGAACATCAACAGTTATAGAAAATGAAATGTTTTAACATTCGTTGACCTCAGCATTTTCCGATACCTTTTGATTTGACTCGCCTACAGCGGTGTGACTGAAGTTTGTACGTCGAGGTTAAAGAACTACGAGTTGTGGCTAAAGCTTTGAGGATTGTGGGTCGAGGCAAAAGAACTGCGGGGTTTGACTGAAGCTGGGTGAGAAAAGGTGCAGTAGCGAAGACTAGAAGACGTAATAGGTTGTTCGACCAATATAGTAATCTTTTCTGGTGCGATTAATTGTCCATTCCACTCACCGGAACACATGCGATGGGACGCATGATCTCCTCTGATTCCGTAGTGGCCATATGAGGTGATCCAGACCTACGAGATGACGCCTACCCTGGAGAGGCACGTTACAGTTTTTGGACACCTGCGACCAATCAATTTTCAAAGCTGATGTTAATGACGCGCGTACGTGTCACTGCTTTTGACTACACACCATAGGCAGATTGTGCCAGCCAATCCGAGACAGTGCAGTCCAGACAAGCAGAATGACACAAGCAATACTGGAATGCGACTGGTGGAAGCCTGGATAACCAATGATCTTCTTTTGTGCATATTATTTAACCGCCCTCATTTCTTCCAAAAATCGAACTACGAGCAACCATTCCTGTGACCTTTTCCTCGCATCTCAGTCACGTGGTATATTGCCTGTTAGTACCACTGCGGTCCAGTGCTTTTGTGATCCACTCCGTGATAACTGATCCTTGATTCGTATTCCGTGATTAGTATTACGTGGTCTGTGTTCCGAGTTCAGTGCGTATCGCCACTACTATTACGACCATACCATACTAAGAAATTGCTACTGTAGCTCGAGTTGTGAAATGTGTCAGCAGTTGGCAACATAAACCAGAAACAAAGATTGGTAAGAATGCTTCTCCGCGAAACCATCATCTTCTGAGTGGGACATTCGGGCGTCCGGGATTTGTTCGTGCAGACAGAGAAGCTCTCCTGAAATAATCATACAACTCGTAAATAAACTAAATATGTTTTGAACCGCCTCGAGGGATTATTGATTCAGCCTGCAAACGGACATCCAAACGTTCTGCTACCAGTTAAACGTTGATCAATTTTCAACCAACGGAAAAATTTAACCATTGGGTTCAAATTCACTCGATCCTAAAAATGCTCGAGCTCCTCATGAACCACNTGAACCACATTCACGTACTTTAACCGAATAAACGAGACGGTTACCGGTGAGCTGTTTATATGTGTTTTGTGGTTGCTATTATTTTCAGAACACACCTTTGCCTTACAGTTGAAGGAGAGATCACACAGTGGAGAACTGGGTGGTTTACAGTTATTCATGCCCTGGCTCCTACATTACGGTTTGTATCACATGTCTTGTGGGAATAGAATCATGACTGAATGAGAGAAATTCCCGTTCCCTGCCCTCGACTGTGCACCACACACACAGGCACACACTAGACGTTTGAGACGATGGCCTGATGACTGTGACTAGTATGGTGAGGCATATGCGAGCCAGTTTTTCAATCAACTGTTCTAGAACAAACCGGGGAGATAAATTGCTTTGGTGGCTCCGGATCTCATCCGCTTAGTGTAAGACGCGAGTTCTTGGCCTCTTGATTCAACTGCCGAGAACTGAAAACAGCCGGCGGATCGCCTAGGTCATATTAACCACGTGGCCTAATGCCACTTAGTGTGGAACGATCACATCCAGAATGGACGTAGTCTATCCACTATGGCGTCAGTATAGGTGGTGCTCGCAGACTCGTTGAGATAAGCGCCGGTATTACTGGACCAACAAGACCGTCCAAAGGGGTTCATGCAGAACGTCTGTAGAAGGAAGCAATGAATTTCGGTTTGAAAAGACAAAAGCAATCTGGAGACGAACAAAAAATATCTTTTTTGTACAAAGCTGCAGTCCAGTTAGCTGTTGTCTCATTGCATACCTCTTATCCTTAAAAGGTATTGGTATATAAACCGGTTTCTCTCCAGTGGTAGTTATCTTCTGTGACAATTGGCGAGCATTTCAAATGCTGTTCACTAACTTTTTGGGTAGTTATTCTGGAGAAGTACTCCTCGAAAAAGGATCACTTTATTCCCTACTGTATCGTCTTCCCAGCGCCCTGATAGCCAGATAATAATTCTATTTTCTTTTCTCGGTCCAATCAAGGAAAGCTGTAGGAACGAGTATACTAATTCTTTCACAATAGTTTCCTGTGGATATTGCGCTCTAGAGTTTCGTCCAGCCAATGACTTTGCAGAACTTTTATGCGTGACAAATGTTTATTTTCTCTTCTCTATCCTGGGTAAACTTTATTTTAATGTGTACGTTATTTAAGAGTCAGTTCGGTTCAGTTTGTACAACCATTATTCATGCATTAAACTGATTGTCGGTTTGCCCGCTTAATTGTGCATGACAGTACTAGCCGTACTTGCCTGGAATATACGTTTCTCCTCCTTCGCATCATCTCCACTCTTACTCTCTCTCTCTCTCTCTGTGCGTTACTTCTCCGTCGATCATTCAGCTCAGCTAACATATGATATCCGTTCGAGCAAATGTAAGTATTCATACCCTAGGTGGACTACATGAAAGGGGTCGATTAGATTGGCACAGTGTTTCCTTTCCTATCGATGTTTGGTTATCGGTGATTTGAATCGTTTCTGCTCAGTAGATATCGTTTCAAATTTTTCGCTCTTTGCTTTCTCAAACCACNGCGGCATTTCTTCAGCTATTTGGTGACGTAACTGCTTCTCTGCCCTGCCCATCTAGATATCGGGGGACACACACTTGAAGCGATAAATGCAACCTGACTTGACTGAGAGGACAGTGTTTCTTTCACTGATATAGTTTGTATTCGGATGACAGTGGAGAAACTGCGTGGTAGATGTACTTAACGGTTGAGTTCAAGCCCTTTCTAATTATTCGGCTGTCTTAATCACCTTCCTATTGTACCTAGTTGCAAAGTTTCGATTTTGTGATCTCTTATTGATTGATCTGTTTGCCGTATTACTTTGGAATTTGTAACGCTGATTTCGGCCGGATATTCATTTGCTTGTTGTAGCTTCGTTATCAGATCGATTTCCACATTGAAGCAGTCTTCCGTGCACATTTTACGCGTTCCGTGAGATATTGTTGGAATGGTTTTATATCACGTTGAGGCGAAGTTTGTGAAGTGCTTGTATTGCTCAGACGTAATGTTCTTTCGCGAGAAGGTCTTCTAATCGATCCATCTCATTCTCAACGTGATTGTATGCTTCGTTGTGAAGAGTTCTCATGATTTAAAGGTGAATTTTTCGAATTGATTGAAAAGCTTTTTCCAGTCTTCCACAGTGTTGCTACTAAGAACGAAATCATCGACATAGCATCAGCATAGATTTAGTGTTAAAAAATCCTCCTCTAGCTTCTGTTCTATATAACTAGGTTAAAATATCGGTCTCAGTGGACTGTCCGTATTGATGGCGTAAGAATTAAATCACAGTTGCGCGAAATGTAGTTGGTGGTAAATATCTGTTGTGTGTCAGACTGAACATAAGTTTGTAACCTATTCATCGCAGGTTCACTTATCTCACAGGAGATCTGTAACGGCAATTTGAGTACATCCATAACTGTATAAACACGATTCATCATCACATTATCCCACGACTCACATGATATTGATATGTTTATTAGCGATTTAACCTTCACAAATAGGAATTTGAAAGTGGAGTTTGAAATTTCTATACTGTTAGCGGGGCTCCATTTCCAGTGCATAAAGAAACTAATTTCAACCGTGCAAAGTGTCATCCCGTTACGTATAGACCTTGACAACCGAACCCGGTAATATCCGAGTGTGCGTTCGCATCACACTGGACCAACAAGGGACACCTGTCCGCTAATACTTTCCGCTATCCTACGTCCTAGTCGCCTCGCATCAGTCGTTACTTTTGTGTTTCGCGGTCTTTTCATTTTCAGCCTCGAGCACTGATATTGACTCCACCGCGTTGGAATTGCCCGAAGCACATTCTTATGGCACAAAATATAGTGAATTCTTTCGGTTCCCAAATTTTATTTGAATCCATTACCAAAAGGACTGGTAAATTTATAGTTCTCGATTTAAAACGTAACCTATTCACAAAGTGACACCTCTTAACCTATATATATTAGCCTATTGTCTACTTTATATCCAATTATCTTCCTACAATGTTGCCGTGAATGGGCAATCGATAAACGATCATGGAATATTGAACCACATTGGATGGTTAATGGTTTACCGTTAGCCAATTGAAAACCAACCAGATTACGCGGAAGAGGCTACGAGATATGCTAAAATTATAGGTACCTTTTCGGACCGGGAAAGCAAACACTCGCTGCAAACAGTAGTTCATCACTAGTGATAAGTATCGCATTCTTACTTCCAGGAGACTAATATCCGCCTAGGTGTAATGGTAAGGGTTTTGCCAAGAGAAAACCGGCAATGCCTCAGCCTTTCACGTGGTCCGACTCAAAATGCGTCAAAATGCGTAGTTTTCTAAATTGCTGAACAGTTTCTGCTTGAAATGAAAGCACATCGTTTTGTCCCATACCCGATCCTGCCGGCTGAGAGTTTTCAGTATTTTCGGAGAGTAGGATGCCAAAACCATCACCAATTATATGACTGGCGTTCATCTGTGGAGTAAGAGTTTCGTGTGAAGTTGAAATTCATACACAATAACTGATCTCACATCAAACATCCGAGAATTATCTAAACTTCACCTGAAAATGGCATTCACACACATTCAGGTGAACGTACAAACCCTGTCTAACCATACGAATAACTGCAATCAGGACACAAAAGTGGATTGTGTACCCAAGGACACTCAAACATCGCAAATCAGCCTTACTCATCACCACAGTTGTCATCATTAAATTGCACTGATTGATGAAACTAAGTTCAAAAAGCAATCGACATTACAAACATATCTGTTTGCTCTATGCTGAACCCAAGAACGGAGGTGGATGTGTTAAAAAAAACATGCGTTTGTCGGTGTTAGCAATGACCGAGCAAGATATATATATATATTCCACTTGCAGAATTCAGCTTGCAATCACTGGTCATCACAATAAGTATCTTTATGAAAATATTTGGGTATAAGAATGGTGCAAGGTTGTGTTTAATCTTTAGGGGATCTTCTCTGAACGAGTCGGCGTGAAAGAAATCACGGCCTGATTATGTCTTCCTCTATTTAAGCAAAGTGACGGGTCTGTTGAATGAACCTTTGGCTGGTTATGCTCAGATTTGCCCCCCCCCCCCTCTTACACACTATGCTTTTGATTTTCTTACAATCAGAGTTATTCAACTTTATTTTTTACTATAACCTCCGTCTATTTCCACAATTCCATGATTGAAGCTTTTACGCATGACTGGATCTGAAACAAGACGGTCAGGAATTAGCTCAAATTGACTGCTTCTCGTACTTAAGTAGTTGCGTGACTAACGACGATAGCGCTTGGAAGGGATAACTGCCTGCATTTCCAAGGC
>UZAN01041919.1:10879-25386 GCA_900618425.1 Echinostoma caproni
GAGACAAGTCAAGAAATGAATATCTGCATGAATAAAAGCCCCATCAACGATAAAAAGAGCTTGTTAATTTTAGTCTGACAGTTCGGATATAAACGTCTGTATATCAAGAATTTGTACCGGAGGATGCAATGAAAATGTTTAATAGTTTGATGGAACGATATTTACTAAGCAAACAGCGTTTAAACTCAACTGGAATACATGAGATATGTCCTACAATGAAGGCGAAGGTAATCTTTGCAGATGTTCACCAACACGATTTGGTGTAGTTTATTTGACCACTGCCCCAATTTCGTAGTAAATAGTTTCGATCCAACCAGAGCATATCAAAGAAACCCAACTCAACCAAAGAGTGGTCGATGTCAGGAGCGTGTAGGCATGCTCAGTGAATCACGAATTCCTGTATAATACACTCGATGGGAAAGACTACAAGTCCGATGAGATGACAGCAATTCTCAAGCATTCGTCACTCAATATCACTCAAATTGACCAATCGATTGGACTCCAGTAACCGTGATTCAAATCTTTCACGATGCATATGGAGTAAATATTGAATTTGATTATACATCCACAAGCATCAAAGTTTAATCATTCGCATTGCAGTTGATGATTTTCCTATCGTTTGGCTATTTGATGCATTCCGTATGTTTCAAATCGGTAGTTGAGACACCTACTGACCCCCAAGACAATTCCATGGCCACCAAAATTGTTGTTTCTTCACTGTGTGTCAAAGCCAGTCACTCGTTTTTGACGCAGGAAGGAAGTTCAATCTGCACAAAATGTGCAACATCAACTAGAACCGTATAGCCAACATAGTGAAAGGTTTAGCGCAGCCAAGCTTTGCATCAATCACGAGACTAAGCACTTTTATCCACGGATTTTATTCCATAATGCGACCCACTTTAACAAGCACTGGGCTGAATAATCTGGAACCAAACTCTGACAAAACTATAATTTAGCTTTAGCAAAACAATTCAGCTATATTACATGCGAATTCATAGATAACTGAGAAGGTGTATTTCTTTTCGCGGGAGTTGGTTTATTTTCAAGTGCTGACTACAGTTTATTGGTGAACACTGTAATAATAATTGTAATCGTAATTATACATTCGGTGGGGCGTAAAACCCAATTTTCAATAAAATGTTTTGAACAGCTGAAAAGAAGAAATAAAACAATCTGCTTTCCGAAACTTGGAGATATTACAAAAAAGTAACAGACAAACTATAGAGTAAAAACAGAAAAGCACACTGGTTACAGAATCCAGTGGTAAATGAATCGAATGCAAAAGCAACACGGATATAGAGAGGGAGAAAGCCGTTGAACTTTATTAAAGATCGGTCAGGTTTGAGAGGTTCGCAGAAGATTTTAATCCACAAAAAATTCAGGTATTCAATACAGTTACCGGGATATCGATTTGGAGCTAATCGATACCAGATCAAATGGAAAAGATGAACGCTATAATCTAATAAGAGATTCGGAAAATTCGGAGAGATTAAGAGAGAGAGACCGGAATTAACGGGGAAATGTTGCATGTTGTCCAACGTTGCAAAAGTCAATAATAAATTTGGTTTGGTTTTTCTCAATTGTACTGTGAATGGGAAGGGTTTTGTGAGGATCAAAGCGGGATCACTATTGGAAACAGGTGCTGCAAGTTTTAAGGCAAATGGTCCGGTTTATTAGTAATCACTTTGTTTAAAATGGAATCAACTTTTGTGGGGCATAGACAAGCATCAGTCAAATCAGGATAGGCTATAAGATAAATGGATCCGTGATTGTAATCGTCAACGACAACGTGTTAACTAACCAGGGAAAAAATGATTGTATGAATGCATCAAAGAAGAATGAAATGTGGGACTGGGCAAAAAAGAGAGCTAAATCGGTTTTGATGTTCTTCCAGTATATTGTAAATCTAGGTGCACACTGAACAGTTGGACAGTCAATACAATGGGCGGTTTAATAAACAAGAACCTCAGACTTTGAAGCTCAAATGGAAGTTGATATAGATGATCACTCCCAGTCCTTACGGAGGCATATAAAACCACTGGTTCCAATTAATGAGTCCTCAACCTTTTGTTTAAGCCAATATTTTGTTATGCAACCGACAAATTCTTTTTACGTTGGGTGCGTGAATCGGGGGTGAACATCAAATCCGTCATGTTTGCGACTAGCTACCTGATATTCGGCCTGACCAATGAGGGCGCAGTTATTTTCGATGTGTGTTACTAGGCGCTGATTGTCTGTACTGCTTTAGCGTATTTTCGTTTAAAACAGAAGCCGAAAATGGGCTAATCTTGTCATTTTACTTCTTCTTATCTATCTTATCTTCAGAGAGGAGGAAGCGATCAATCAAAGGGCTGCCATTCAACATAGAATAGGGAAAGTCAGACAGTGGTGGTGGTGGTGGTGGTTGGATTTGAACCCATATCCCCGGCGTGATAGTTTGGTGACGTTACCACCGAACCACCACCGGATATAAAAGGCATTGGATTATAAAACTCACGCTTGAAATGGATTAATTGTGACTGAGGATTTTAATTCCTTGAATGGTCCTTACGCGGTAATAATCACAAACCAAAATAACTATGAGGGGATAGAAATGTGGCGCGGCCAACCAAAAGGGCGCACCACGAAATAGTTGTGAATTTTTATGAGCACAAAACGAAAATCCCTGTGTTCATTTGCTCAAAATTGTAGTCATTGATCGGAACGATTGAGCTTGAAAGATTTGCTTTTCAACGAGTCGGTGCACAGTTTGAGCAGCGACTAACCTGCATTAATGTCATGCAAAGGAAACATGAATCAGCTGTTTTGCATATTTGTCGACCAATACACAACCATTCTATTACAGAAATGTTCATCAATCGATTTGTGAACCTGCCTAACCGTGAATAAAACAGGCTTATATAAGGATATCGTAATGATCCAGGTGCCTATATAGTCACACGAATTCACAATGTTTAATGAGGTGCGAATCAATAACTTGTACTCCAAAGTAGTCAATTTATATTGCGTTGCTACAGAGAAATAAATTGAAAACCCGAAAAATGGCTTTCTGTACCTTCATCGGTGGAAAGTTTAACCTAACCCATCGCTCTGAATGAGATGGCATTTTTACACTTATGGATTTGTTATATGTGAGCAATTGAGGATTTTATTTGATCAGATGTGAATTCGTCATGTAAACGAGACGTGAGCTGAAAAGCTGGGAAGCACTGGACAGCTGTTTCGACCTGGTTGGATCTCATTATTGCGAGGAGCGAATTCATCGATCCCGAATCCGGGATCTCAAAGGTAGAACGCAAGCATACCACCCACTCGGCCACCGAGCAGTTGATCAGTCCGTTTCTCATTTGGAATACGCACAATATGGCACAATTCAATTTCGCGAGCTTGTTGAAGGCAACGGCACACGATCATCTCAGCATTAACATCCGCAGTTGTCTGGGTTTCGGAAACTTTCACAATCTGATTAATTGAGTCGATGGAGTCGCTCACTGCACAGATGAGACCGGGTCTAAAAAGCTGTCCAGTGCTTCCCAGTTTTTCAGCTCACGCCTAACACGACGAATTAGCATCTAAACGAAAGAATTCGTTTGTTTGCCAGCCAGATTTGTTAGGTCACCAAAAGCAAGGGCAAAATAAGGCACGCTTGATCACGTGGGAGTTGAATGTGATATTTATCCGTATATTTTAAGTAGCTTTTAAGTCAGAGAATTGTTTTAGTTAAATCAAAAAAGACCAGTTAACTCAAGAATTGGATCAAGGCGAATAGAAGGCTGCGACCTGAGAGTGCGAAAGACATTTAAACCCATATGGGACCTGTTGTACTTTGAATTGTACAAGAATGACGTTCTTAAATCAACCGAGTACCGATGAAACAAAGTTTATACGATTCCGCAAATAGACAAACAAACGCAGAGGCAGTTAGAACGGGTCTTTATAATCCCCCCTTTCTGAGTCCAAAACACTTTGTGAAACCCCTAAACATCCCGGACGACTGTTCAGACAGTAAGTATGAGTTGCGAGCAAATCAAAATGACAGATGAAACGTCTGTTCGGTTGACCTGTCTTCAATCCCGTGACTAGATATGATTGAGATGCCAAGTATATAATCGATTGGTTATGCTCGATAGACATGCGTAAAGCATCATGAGCCCTACCGTTATCAGTGCATAACACTATGACAAATTCTCGTCATCACTTACGGGACATGTCCACCATGCATGAGCAAGGTTTCGGAGACACCGGATGTGAAAAACTGCTCAGCTCAGAGAGTACGGCCATTGTAGATACCGAGTAGAAACTTGCGGACCACGGTAACGTTAGCACTTTCTTAAACGTAAATTCACCTATATTTAACGGCACCACCATCGTCTAGGATGATCCAGTGGAACTCTGAATCTACGCACTCATGATGTAGGCTTCTTTCTGCTAACAACACTCACCTTAATGCAGTTCGATAACCGGATTCTTCAGAATTAGTCAATTCTGGTTGTTGCGAAGTCCAACAATAGGTTGTTGCCAATTCAGTTATATAGTTCTTTGTTTACACAACATATAAGCGACGTTTTTTGAAACAAATTGACAAACTGCACAGACGTTATTTATATATGCAACATGACAAATGTGGATCCCTCTAGCCAATTCATTTGAATAGAGAAAGAAAACCACAGTGATATGTTAACATTTCATTTAATCTCCTTAGTCGCTACAACGTAGGACAATCTGGTACGTATGAAATGGTCTTTAATGACAATAATTGTTCAACAGACAATAGTCCGGGGAGTTGGAGGATTGAGAGTCAGTCCCACGGCTATTTGATTGATTGCGTCCATCACTTTCGTGAGCACAAGATTGAGTTACACAGCTTACTTGGCGTCGCCTCACTAAACACCAAGATCCTGGGATTTTATGTAACATAATTGGGACTTGAACGATATTTGTAGGTCACGCATGTGCTCCATTGTCACGATGTTTCGCGATTAATGACCCTTAGATTCTCTCATCCGATTTATGTATAGGACAAAATTTCGTCATTGATTTTATCCGCCCATTTGGGTGTGTGTTCAGGCATCCGTTGTGACAGGGTCTCAATCGTTCTGCTTACGTAGGTGTCACCGCGACCGCAGGGGAACGGGTTGACGACATGTGAAGCAGACGTGTGCGGCTGGTTCTGTTTTCGATTGTCCAAACGAAGCGCTTGGGTATGCTGTATCAATGGAAGCTGTGTGACAGGAAATGCCCGACACATTGCAGCTTCACATCATTCATTAAGGGTTGACCGTTGCATGCGAATCTGAGAAAAACGCTTTTTTTTCTGGAATTTCGCTAACAGGAGGAACTATTGACTTTCGTTCAGTGTGCACATCATAAGTTCAACTGGATAACCATTATCGTGTATCGTGCTTTGCAGAAAACCCTCGTTTTATCACAGTGTCACAGTAGCAAACATTCTTGGGACGATGGAACAGTATATATAACTATATATGTATATGTGTAACAGTCTACGATTTCCTTAAGACAGTTAGCCGAGATGTCATGAGTTGCGCATTCGGAACGAGTGGATGGGTGGGATTTTGATGCACACTGATAAGATAAGTAGAGTCAGGTGGCACATTATCAGCAAAATTCTAGTACTCATCGATATAGTTATTACAGATATTGTCTATCATAAAATATAATTTATCCTGGGAAACGCGGCCGATTATTCAGAGGCAGCATAAAATGGGCCTCCAGCAAACCATGGAAAATCGCAGTATAGGCGTGTAGGGAGAACGCTTTATTGATCAAAACTTCTTATTACTAACAGATTAGAACAAAATTGGTGCTGTTTTCCTATGTGAAAGGAACGGTTTGGGTGTGTAAAGACCAGCGAAGGGTACTTCGCCGCGTGACACCTAAGTAATTCATATGGTGGGCCCTGCTAATTGGCTAACCCAAAATCTGTCGGAAAGAGTTGAAAAACAGTTTAAAGTATAAAAAAATGCAAAAACACTTTTTCTGATTGAGATTACAACCGGATAAAGTGGAATACATAATGAGGTCGCATTCAGAAGAATACCTAAAATGTCATGCAGAGGTATAGTAGGAATGCCACGTTTCAACCATATCACAGCTTTAAAGCCGGTCAGTGTGTTTTTTTCGTCCGACTTTGAAATTTCTTCTTCTGTAGGTGTAGTTTTACTATCTCTCTCTCTCAGTGAAAAGATGCATCCATGCCCCTGCAAACCTCTCCCGAAAGTGTCGTTGTTTGCCAACTTATATCACTACAACTCACTACACGTATTGGCTGATATTTGGGTATCGCATCTGGTTACTCAAATCGCGTGGTGACATCCTTTCTGAGTACTCTAAGTTTAATGATTGTTGTATCTGTTCCAAATGGACATAATGTTCATTCGCAATAGGGTTTATATCCACACTCGTCTGAACAGAATGTACATAAAGACTATTGTTTCAAGCAAAACGACCTGTTGAGTGTGTGTTAACTTCGTATCAACATAGTGGCACACTGTTCCCCGGGCTGAAGAACCGATGAGTTAGTTCACTGCCGCTCCCTCTCAACTTATTTAACAACCCATGGTGAAGTGTGTGCTAAGTCTCCGTACTCATGACCACCAACATCTATCACGAAATTATGTATCCGTGATGATTTCCCCTGTTTGATTAAAGGCGGTGGTGGCCTGGTGGTATCGTCACCAAATTGTCACCCCGTGAATGTGTGTTCGGATCCAACCACCACCGCCTGACTTTCCCCATTGCGTGCTGGATGGCAGCCCTTTGATTGGCCGCTTCCCACTTCCTGAAAATTTTTCTCTATAAATTCAATAAAAGGAAGTCAACAAATAAAAGAAAAAAGAAGAAGTTCACTTGAGACCACTCATCACGGGGGAATAATTGAAATATCCTCATATTGCTTACAGCTCTGTTTTGCTAAAAGCGTTTAAGACGTTTTCCATTGTAAAGGCTGTCCCTATGTCACACATAGATCCTTACAATTTATTACAGATAAAGCTTGCTTTAACTGCATTTGTTAGTCAAAATGTGCTTTCTTTTGTATCCACTATGGAAAGGAGGATATATAATGCTGGTTGCAGCTAACTTGATGACAATAAACCTCTGTTTTGCATGCGACTACGAAATGTTCATTCGAATCAGTACTTTGACTTACTAATAGTCCCACCGGAAACAATTTAGTCCAATTAATGTCCGAGCATCTTTTTACATTTTCACGGATTCTGGTGAATTCAAGGGCAAAATTGCCAATTCCATTCACGCGTGAGTTATTTCCTACACGTAGCCTGACGGTATGGTGGGTGGTTGCTTGCCCGCTCCGTCTAGGACAATCTCAACGAATTTCATGAACGATGCGTTTGTCTTACTTCTTCATGATTCCCCAAGGTAGCGTCACTGATTGTCAGTTCCGTCTCGCCGACTTACTTTATTTCCAGCTGTTAGCTCCACTCGAAATCGAACTCTCGTGAGTATAGGTGGTACCTTTGACACCCGTAACCTTTTTCGTTCTACTCAAGTTGGGAAATGTATCACCGAGATCCACGGACTAAGGAACCCAACAGTTACCGCAAACATGATTTTGAAATTTCCGATTCCGTGATCGCCTGTTTACTCCGGTGTGAGCTGTTCGCGTCTGTTTCGTATTAAAAAGAGTAATCTTTTTGTATGTCACTTAAAATTTTACACCATTGATGGCACTCTTTCCAGCTAGCGAGTTTGTTATGCAGCATTTCGATGCATGTAATGCGACTCTCTGTTAGTGGGATAATATTTTTGATGAAGAGCACCGTCCGGCCTCACAATGTTATAACTTTGAGGGATTGCATACTGGCAACACGAGGAAACCTCAAACTTATTTATTTATTTATTCAGTTTTGATTTCCCTGTCCATATATTCAGTTAGTGGATTACTCCGTGAAATACTGACAATTCACCATTTTTCTAAAGACCGAGATTCTTTACCTGACTCGAAAAAGGACACGTACTTCACGGATCAGTTCCCGGAAGCAGATCGGCACGTGCTTGTGACGGGGACAAACACCATCTGTTTGTTAAGATATATGGTGAAATAACTCATATTGACGATCGTTGACCGCCGAAAGACTACTTGAGAATGCACAAGTCTATAAAGCCGGGGACTTGCTTTGTCCGGTACAAACGAGTGATGA
Organism: Echinostoma caproni; assembly: GCA_900618425.1. Classification (NCBI taxonomy): domain Eukaryota; kingdom Metazoa; phylum Platyhelminthes; class Trematoda; order Plagiorchiida; family Echinostomatidae; genus Echinostoma; species Echinostoma caproni. The sequence continues at coordinate 19,060 of UZAN01041919.1, forward strand.
AGATGAGCATGAATAAGCCCAGATATTTTGCTCAAGAAAAGAAAATTCAACTATCCACTTGTGCTACGCAGAGGTTAGTCTAAGTTTAAATTTTTAAATTCATTAACCATGCACTTTATGCTTCTCTCCTTTGGCCACAGATTTGGATAAAAGAGCAGAACAAATATAGGAATTTCGAGAGAGAGAGAGAGGGGAAGATAGGGACCTCATATAGACTGGGGTTGAGAGAAAATATTGAGTAGATACATGAACGCCACTGTTTGCGACGCAGTCATGTCGCTGTATCTCGAAGCATCGGTGACCATGAACTCGGGGTTCCCATCCAGGAAGCCTAAAGGGACCGATGCGGCTCAGTTTCCTGGGTAGGAAGTTCATAATCTCAGACCAGAACTTAATTTGACCCCCTTAATTTTTGTCCATCGGCCACCGATCTTGGCAACTTACCTAGATATTCATCTAGTAATATAATGTCGTCTGCATACTACAGATCAGACAGTCTGCCACCTGGGAGCAATTGTATGCCGCTATCCTCGTACGAGGATAGGGCGGTTTCAAGAATTAAACCTATGATAAAATTAAATAGATAAGGAAAGAGAGGACAAACCTGACAAACACCACTATTCGTGGTGAACTCGGGTGATAAATTGCTTAAGCTCGGACTGCGTTTCGGCTATTAATCTAAAGGGATGGCAATATTGAAAAAGGTTTCTCTGGCACATCCTTCAGAGAGACAACGCCTAAGTTTAGAGCGATCGACGGAGACGTAGAGGCAAACAGTCTTTCTATCTTTTTTCTTCCTTTTGAAACCCTGAGTCGTTGTTGAATCAATCAATATTTCAAAATTTTACTTATCGAACCAAAGCCACAATCCCTTTTACCGGGATAACTCATTTAACTGCGTGGTTTAATCTCGTCTAATTCAGCTTGTATCCACTCCTATTTGAATACATCGTCAACCAAAATTGAGTGTAGCCAATCTTTGCTTCACTATCCGCACTACTTATTACACGAGATTCTTTCCGGCAAGTTTCTGGTGACACTCAGGCGATCGTAAATGCCGTTAAAACACCCCCTATGGGGTGTCGAACCAACTCTTGTAAACGCGGTTCACGACAGATACTGTCAATACACAGATAGAACACAGTTCGGATAGCAGGTAATCTGTGGAGAAGAGCAAGCACAGTGCAGGATTAGGGAAATAGAAACACAGGTTGGAGTAAGCAATTCCTTGAGGCCTGCACACGAATCACACTATCATCCGAAATCGTTCTCAAAAGGGCTCCAAGTTGCAGCAGCTGTCTATCGGTTGTAGGAAAGAAACCCCCTACACTAGATATGGTATTTCCCAGGGTCGGGGGGGGGGGTGCTCGTTTGCTTGATGAAACAATTTGAAGGTAACTTCATACAACCTAAACGATCAAGGTAAGGCGTCGAGAAATTCAGAGGCCAGTTACCTACTTTCATAGTAAAGTGTCTCGATCAATATTAGTCCAAAGGCAAATTAGTCATTCATTCATCCGCGGTACCCTTTTAAACCCGAAGAGATAGCCAAACTTTGCTGCATCTTCAATATTCCTTCACTCTAGCTGATAAGTTCACTTTTGAGGAATAAATATCTTACTTGGTTGACAAAGAATGAATTGCTTAGCACTTTGTTTGTTTAAAAGTGGACTGATATAGGGAGTTTAATTGTTGAAAGGGGAAATGCAGAGACACAGACTACACATGTCCCCAATCCACATCTAATGGTTACTCGTCTACTGCACTTGAATGTAATTTTGAGCAACTGAGGATATTGACCGATCATGAACTTACAGTTGCTATCACACAGCGGTTATTTTCAGTGTCCTGTTGGGTTTCGATTGTATCAATCTGTGTATTGAAGTTTCACTATACTGGTGCATCTGTAGCGGGAGTGTCGTGGGTATTCAACATCAGTAGCATGGGTAAGTAAGATTGGGCAACCGCCAATTTAGTCCTTTTCAGATGTTCCCATTGTCTGAACTGCGAGCATCTATTAGGTCACAAGTGGTAGTCGTTTGGACAGATTTTAAAGCATTTCATAAGAGATGGGAAAGGCTTCACTATGTTTCACTACTTATACTTGCACACTTGTTGACGTAGCTTCCTCCACTACGATGAAGCTGTGTTAAAACGGCATAGAAACAGTTGGAATAAAGGGATTATACTTTGAGTTGATATCGAACTGTAGCCATTAGAAGCGATTGACGCACTGAATAATTTACTTTGCAAAATTGAAACTGTTTTCATCGTTTTCTTGTGAGCTGTAATGAAACCTTGGGGTTTTCATTATGAGGTTAAACTATCCAATCCCTGTAGAGTAGATCACCCGGGTGAGACGGCAAACAAAGGAAATTACATGTAGTCCTTGTCATGTTTCTTAATTTTACAGTGAGTTACACATTTCCGGTTGTTCCTTTTTATAATGATTATAATAATATTAAAGTCAGATTTCTTCAATAATCGAATCATTTTTTAACGGATGCAGCTTCCTGAATAATCTGTAGTTCATCTAATACAATCATTCAATTTTCTCTAACATATAAATATTTCTTCGATCAGCTGAAATGCAATGCGAAATTCAGTAACTACTCCGGTGGCACAGTTCCATTTCTAACATTTATGCCGTTTTGTCTATTTTGTTCAGTTCGCTTTCTACGTTCGAGGTGATTACGTGAAGCAGGACGACAAACCGCTTAATCCGCCGTGTGTGCAGCCGGTCTTCACATCGAATCCTCAATATGGTCAAGGGTGGATGTCTAAGGTTACGGATGGTCACCCTTCCGTTGCACCTCGCGACATGCTGCCATACCACCAGGCGTCTGAAATAGCGTCTGCTGAGGAAGCTCTAGTAACTGCCTTCTCGTGGCGGATGTGTTTTCGCACCAAAATGAGAGGACGAGGCCATAATCGGGTTGGCGGACTACTGGCAGTTTACCTAAGGGACTTAACCAAGTACACTGATTCCAAACCAATCAGGAGGAGGCGTATGAACCATGCCCACAACTTCCCGGTTTCAGCAACGGTCACTGGCTCGATTTGACATTAAGGTTTATTGGTCACCTTGGACGTTCGATCCGGTCCGAAGGGTGTACGATCCGATGAACTGGACAACGGCACTCAATGGATTGCGGTTCTCGCACACCGCCCAGGTACCTTGCTGGTGAGGCTTTAGCTAACCAAAAGCTCCGGTTGGGGATTCCTCAGGAAAATCCACCTGCATTGGCCTGGGCAACCTGGCAGTATTCAGCCCACATACAAGTCATGGAACGTTTTGTTTTTCTATAAAGATTACTGTAACGTGATTTGTTTGGCACAGTCTGACCTCAGACGGATGTTAACTATTCAATACTCAACATCAACAAGGTATGCCGGATTATTCTGCTGTGTCCAGGACTCATCTCTATTGTCTACAGTTATTACTGTCTCAAACTATTCGTTACCCTTTAAAAGTGATCTAAACATCGATTATCGATTTATTGATTGGAATTGTCTACTTTTGGTGTGAGGTCTTTGAAAAACATAAAGCTATCGATCAGCTGAACCCGCATTTTATTCATGGGACAATTGTATTTTTTCTGGGAGGGGGCGATCTGTGAATATATTAAAAATCATACACGAGAAACAAGTAAAATGTCGGACATTCACGAATCGATCACTTGTCTCTATATAAGCGAAACGTTCATCGTTGTACCGCCACGTTTTTCACCCACGTGAGCGAACTGCTTCGATAGGCGGAGATAAGTGGTAGCTCAGTCGCTTTGACTTCAAATTACATCGCTTACCTACACACGCAAGTTTTCAGTCGTTTGAGGGTTACTTTGGTGTGATACTGAGTCAAAACACACCCAAAATGTGATTCGAACTTCGACCTACTGTGCCTTTTAGATCTTTGCAGCTGCCACACGATCATCAGCTGATTACGTGGTTCTCGCCAATTGTGATACGGCACTTTATTTATAAAAGCTTTTGTTATCCAGTTGAAGGTAATATATAGGCTATCAAATGCGAGGTACACTTGGAACGAAATTCAAGGACGCAACGTTTTGGAATAAGAGAATTTACGTTTGGTTCACAAAAATAGCTAGTTAGCTAGTTGGTTTCTCATCTCAGCGTGTAGCATCAAAGCACAAATCAGGAGATCATGGAAGGCTATCCTCTCGACCGTAATTCCCATCCCTGCCAGTCTACATAAATGATCGATTTCACATAAAGTTCTTAGTGAACTAATTTCTCTCTGGCTAATTCAGCAGAGATTTGAAGTAATTGGTAGATAGAGTGGTTACCGTTGCCCGGTATTGGCCAACCGCCTTAAGTTCTCACATTCTACCAAAGAATTCACCCTGTATTGTATCTCATTCACACAGAGCTCGAATCACTTATCCGACATTGTCAGGGTCTATAGTTGCATGCAAGCGGGATCACGGCTAATCTAATCCGTCCGATGTTCGTGGGCTAAGAACACCAACGCGGAACAGAATTGTATCAGAGTGAAACAAACATTCGAAATTCGAAAACAGACGATACCTGCATTTATCGAACTTCAGGAATTCCGATTTTTGTTTTGTGGGAAGCAGCGGCAACCACTTGAGGCATCGGAGTAGTGTAATCAAATGAAGCACCGTGAGAAGGGGGGAAGGCTATCAATCAATTGTATCACGTGAACTGTCAAGGAAATACGATTTCAACCGGTTTTGAACACGGTGGTTACATGTAGATATTGCTCATGTTCAGCTACTCTACAGTTCAGTTCATATTTAACAAAAAATTACCAAAATGGATTGTGTATAACTATATTAGGATGTGAGTTTCCACTGGTGTATCATTTAACAAGTTTGGTGTCTTTGGTATCTTTCATGTCTTTTTACTTCCTTTTTATTTATTGAACATACAAATGTACTGTCAACATTCCGGAAGATGGGCTGCGGCCGTACAAAGTCTGCCTGAGAAAATACAGGTAAAAGGAAGACGGGCGGCAATGGACTAGTTCGAAGCAGTGACTCCCAGGTCACTAGTTGGTGACCTAACCACTTAGCAACCCCCACCCGAGTTGGAGCATTATGCGGTTTATGTCTTTGGAAGAGATGTTATTAGCTGTGAGTCTAAGAATGTGAAAAGTCTATCTAATTTGAAACGTGAGCCGCTGAATTCTCTTCGTTCTGATTTCGCTTTGTAAACCCTCATTATTCATCTATTCAAAGCCAAACACAATCCGTCCAAAAGCCAGCTTTGAACCGATGCTTTTAATTTCAAAATGCAACAAATTTAGAAAGCTTAGTCCGGTCATTACACCTTTTCAAAGTTGATAAAGGTTACTACAACTCACTCCGTTGTAGATGAAAACGGTAGATTCATTTGAGCCATTGGGAATATTTAAAAATATATACATGCACATATTACATGGTGATCTCATCTGGAGTTCAGCATTAGGACATCGATTTATTTTCAGTTATCAGGTTCACTTATTAACTGGCATCGAAGTTTTTGTGAAACAATCAAAAATTGTCCACTAATAGGCACTATTACTGTGAATTCATGTTTGAAATGCAGGAAGCTTGTTAGTCTGAAATCTATCAAAATTGTTCCAGGGAACTGCGTGGTCCTGTGCTCATGCCACATTTCTGCACACGTCTGTTCGTTTTTTCATTCAGATTCAAAAACGTGGAAAAATTCAAATTATCTTCTTAATTTGACTCGTTTTCAACCAGAAAGCATCCTTTAAGCAGCCGCAAATAAAGCAATGTATACACTTAGGGACTTTGAAAGACTTTTTTACAGAACATTTTGGAATCCATTCCTCGTGTACGAAGACTAAACAAACGGTTTCTGGTTGCACAAAAAGCCTTATTTGCTACACAGAATATAAGCAAAACATTTTCTCGAAGTACACTCCATCAGCGCTTAAGCGCAGTTCCGTGTGTGTTAAAACCATTTGATGAAACAGCTCTACAACATACCGTATCCGGTAACCCCCTTCGACCAGTTCAATGAAATCTTCCGCTGCAACTGTCGGTGACTCGGATCGGATTCCACGCATCATGATTTCTACACTTGAGAATACAAACAGTTACACAAAGCCAGATCTACACTGTGGAGTGGGTGACCAAACTCCTGGATGTCTCCCCTAGCAGGAGACATGGGACATGTGTGCAAGAGGGTTATCATGATGCAGCAAGGTCCCTCGTGCTCGAGTCCTGAAATGACGCCTGACAAACGTTTCCAGCACTTTCGGCGGACATAAGTTAGCGTACCAGTCTTCGGTGACTGCTTTTTTGTCTGAACGGTACACTAGCCACATGAGGTCTC
>UZAN01041919.1:26283-53331 GCA_900618425.1 Echinostoma caproni
TGGCTGTTGACTTTTGGTTCGGTATGAGTTGCAATCAGTGAACAATATTCGCACAATACCAGATTACAGTTCACGATTTTTCTTGCTCAGTCATGTGAATCTCGTACTCGTCGTGTACTCGTCGTGCCCGGAGACGTTGTGTCCAGCAAGCTGTTTCCATTTGTCTCCAACATCCCCAACCTTATCTTTCGGTGCATATAGAAAGTTGGCATTTTATAACATTCAAGAGCCATAGTAAAACGCTTCTAAACGAACGTCATTTGGAAAATGTTCATTGAAATTCACGATAAGAATACTTGTGGTTCAAAATAGAGTGAACCTATTACTGAGGCCCTTCAGTGGCAGGCTTTGTGCGAGAAAATCAGGGGACATTCTAGCACGATCGCAAATTAAATGCGTGCTTGGACAGAACAAACAGGATTTATCGTTTGGGTTTTCAACACAGCACGGTAACCGGACAACACTTCACTGTGGCTTTGGGGAAACCGGTGCAAAGAGATAATAAATCGGAATGAAAATAGACTTGGTGGTCTGTTGACCCTTAGCCCTGATCATATTACTGCAAACTTTGGATTTGACCGGAACCTCTTGTTAACGGATTTGTCATTTGCAGTCAGTCGGTACTTATGGAAGGATACATGATAAAAATGCAGAGAAAGATGGAGTAAAGAGAATATTTTATGGTAGAATTACTCGTTGAACGAACATTGACGTATGAAATTAGAATTAAACAATGAAATCAAAGGACACTGGCAGACCGCCTTAAAGTATATATATGCCCTTTGTACAGTCAAGCAGCTAAACTCCTGTATTTTTAAATCTGCGATCACAGTTCGTAGCGCACGTTTCACACTGTTCTGTTTTCGCCGAACGAATAGAATACTTAGGTTACTTCTGTCGCAATACACAGCTCTAAACCCCGTTTTCTTAAGTGGATTTACTACACTGTAATAGTGATGAGCATCAGGTCTCTGAAATTTCACTGCCTCGTGAAAAGGTAATTTTCTTGTTGTTCTTCGAAGCAAATTATATCCATTTGGAATGTAAATTATTTTGTGTCGAGATTGTGAAAAGTTCAGTAGTCTCGGTGGGATTCGAACCCACCTATGGAAGTTACCTATGCTTTTATATCGCGTACACTCTACCAGCTGAGCTACGAGGCCATACGGATAGTAGCACTGATCTTTTCACATTTGAATCAGTCATCCGACTTACAGAGGCATATGACATCCACCAGTTAGCACGTAAGCTGACTGCCACGTCAGGTTTTCCTTAGAATTTATCGGAGTCCACCGAGTGAACAACTAAGACAAGCTTAATTGTGTAAATGGTTGTTTTGTTTGTCAGACGAGGAAATAATACTCACCTTCAGATTGCAAACTTCCTGCCGCTGAGTGCAAAAACAACTAGGAACGTTTATCACGTTCAAGATGCCACATGTCAAATTCGAAATCAGAGCATTTTAGTTTAATAGTTCATCAGACTAAATTCTCATAAATCCGCCCAAGTGCGCAGCCCGGTTTTGGAGAACACAACTACAGTTGATGGGAAATACTTATGAATAGCCAGAAAAGAAAAGAGCTTTTCTTGGGTTTATTTTAACTCTAGTGATTCTAGAGATCGATTCTTTGAGGTTGGTTGGGTGCAGAATTGAATGGAAATGTTTTCCTTAAATTCCTTTGATATGTTCAATATTGCCGCACAAACGTTAACTGTTGTTCAGGAATGCGGTTATTGTCCTAATCTCTTCCATTTCCCTTAGTTTATCACCCTAGAAAAGTCCTCTTTGGAAGTTTGAGATTCACCGAATTCGCTATCTAACCTTCCTGCTTGCTTGGAATTAGCTAGTGAGGATGGGAAGTGGACGATTGAGGGACTCACGCGAACCGCATATACACATGTAAAATGGTTGGGAACCAAAACAGGAGCAGGTGGAGCTTTTCAATGTGTGAGTAAACTTTGATACATGTGCTCTTTTTCAGACATGTGATTCACTACTGACGAATACCTAATGGAAACTAGAAACTGGACGTATCCCTTCGAGTTAAAGATCATGCATGTCTAAGTAACAAGTTGGTTAGTGGAAAATTGGAAGAAAACCACGCCTATGTATAAACATTTTGATAGTTTTTTTATTTAAAAATATAAACTCAGGTCTCGTGTGTTTTGCAACAAACTTTAAAAAGCACTAGACCTAAGCGATTTTTTCAATGAAGAAACAGATTGTTGGAAATAACTGACATGGTGTAACAAACTCCGTTATTGGTACTCTTAAGTGTTACATAAATGTGGATCGAATTCAATGTCGAAGCTTTTGTCGGCAACAGATATCTACGTTGTATCTCCTAATTCAATGTTGAATGTTAGGTTCCATTCAGATTCAAGTCTGACAAAGAAGACTGCATTTATTGCAGCACGACACAACGTAGAAAACGTTCGATTTTATTGATATTTCATAGAGAATCATTGATGATGTTTGTGAATAAACTCTCATCTTCAGTGAACGGTTGTCGTCGGTAATTGGTTCGACGGACGATAGAAATCTGGTCAACAGTAAATTGTCCAAAAACGTTTACTGCTGCTTTGAGCGGTAGAAAATAGAACGAGGGGTTACATGATGGGTTGCGACAAGAACGAAGCAGCTGTTCTGTACGTTCCGTGAACCATGCGACAACGTTTTCATCTCTTCGAGAAGAGATAACGCAGAACGCATGGACAAGCAACAAAGTCTTCCATTCATTTGCAAAGAAAATCAACTCGAAATTCTCCCGAATAACTGAAATCCAGTCTGCCGAATGAACGATTCACGTAAGCTCGAATGAAGTGTGAGCTCAATGCAGAGCAGGATGGTTTCACGAGACTAACAGCAATCTTAAAAGTTTAGGGTGAGTACAAGGCTTTCTAACTACCTTTTCTTTTCCGAAACTGCGCAGAAACACATTCATCATCATTTATCTTGTCATACAGTGTGTCTGGATATTCACCGAAAAAATGGGGATTCAAGTGATAGGATGTCAAAAATAATTAAATAAATCTTAACAGCACAATGCTTCCAGATGTCATGAATGCTGACAAATGGCTGTGGTCATCAAGTTGCCCGTATGCGACGAAATCAGGAGAGGCATTTTGCGTGCGTCTTCAAGAAATGAAAAGAAACGTGGTGGTGTTTGTCCATCAGCAAGATACTCATGGACATTGAGATCGTTCTATGCCACGAATCATGTCATCTTCAGTTGCATGATTGCCACTGACGCGGGCTGGTAATTTCGTTTAATCCATCGAAAGAATAACACGAGCGAATGCTTCAAACACTCGATGCACTGAGTCTCGTACAAGTTCTGATTTGTCCCTATGTGTGTGCTGCAATGCAATCATTTGAAAATGGAATACTGCTGCTGCGAAATATTCAAACTGCAATAGGAAAAACCGGGGAATTGCTCTCAACATTTGTTGATGCTTACGATTGTAGGTCACATACAAATTTACGTTTAAAGCAAACTCGCGCAAGATCACTCTCAATTTGCAAATACATTTCAGTTTCCAATACCACACTTATATATTGATGGGTAGAGGTGCATTTAATTCATGTGTATTTATTCCGGAATTAATATTCCCCTTCGTAGTTCTTTTCTATAACTGGTTGAATTTGCGCGACCTTGAGTGTCACGATAGAACTTTTAGTAGTTCGAAAGTTATAGCTCAGATTTCAAAAATATATTATGTAAAGCATCATGGGAATTCAGTTGTTCACACGCTTATTAGAAAAAACGTATCGGTTTTGATTCACTGTATGGTAAATAAGCCGATTAAGCAAAATATTTTAGTCTAAATAATCTTATAACTTATTTGACTGATAACAGTTCAATTATTAACCCCAATACTCTAAAAAACGACAATATTCCAAGAAACATAAAACTTGATCTTCTAGAATTGACCTTGAAAAGTACAGTTCGTTGAATAAGCGTCTTGTATTGTTACCGTGCTCAATTCGGATGAAACATCCCAGTTATTTTTGCCGAGAGGTAACTTGGTCGAGAGCTACATGAACCGGATGACTCAGATCTTGATTGCTGCAAGTGTTTCGATGAGAACCTTAGCCCAATTTTNTTAGGACATAAAATCAAAAGGGAGAAAACTGTGCACATTGACGCCAGACGATGGTTGATCGCAGAGGAGAACAGTTGCAAACATTCAATGTGCAGAACAGTTCAGGTGGATTAATTATTTTTCCTTCCTCTACCGTTTAGAATATGTTGGCTCAATTTGGAATGCACCTGAGGTTACCTGATATGTATATATATATATATATATATATATATATATAACATCGACTTGTAGACAAGCATGGTGCCAACACCACAACAATGATAAACATAACAATAGAATAGGGCAGTTGGATTAGGATACAGAACAAAGTGTAAAGATACAGAAACGGTTAAACACGAAAAAATAGTAGATAAATGGGCTAACCATCTTTTGTGTGTTTCATTTACACTTTTTGAAAATTTCGTGTTGTTTTTTGTTTTTCACGGGTCACGGGATTTCACCAGGCAGACTGTACAGCATTCGTATCACTGACTTCTATTCTGGGCCATATCTCTGTTTCCCTAATCAACGACAATCCTCATCCCTTGGGCCCCAATCTGTAAGGCGGGCTGCACCAACCGAAGACAAAGCTGAAGATAGCTTCTTCATACCCCGAGGCCATGTCATGGTCTGACCGCTGCTCCGCTTCTTCCAGCCCTGCCGGGCACGTGCGAAGACAGCATGAAAAGGTAGTCGATGGGTAGGCATGCGCAATACGTGACCAAACCATCGGAGGTGGTGTAGAATGATTACTTATGTTAGAGAGCGACTATCCATGCCCAACACACGACGACGGACCTCATCATTGCTCACCCGATGTTCCCACCAGATACAAGCAATGCTTCAAAGACATCGGTGGTCGAATACAGAAAGTAGAATATCATCCTTAACGAGGAGGGGGTGTGTTTCGCAACAGTGAAAGAGAACGCTACGAACCGCGGCGATGTACACTCTTCCCTTAAGCGACAGTCGGATGTCATGGCGGCGCTACAGGTGTCGCAGGTTGGCGAAAGCTCCTCTAGCCTTCGCTATTCGTGATTTGCCCTCTTCCCCAACACCCCCACCGGCTGTCATGCAGCCCCCGAGGTACTTAAAGCTCTCAAGTACTTCTAGTTCATCAGGAGCTATTTTGATAAAGTAATGATTGACGCAATCACTGCGTGGGTCTTTTTTGAAGATGGAGACGACAGTCGATTCCCCCCACGAGGTGGAAACCGGTACATTGTGCCGAAGTTTAAATGACGGAGCTTGTAGTTCCCTAACAAGGCGTTATTCCACCATCTTTAAATAGAGCCAGAGGAAGACCATCGGGGCCCGGTACTTGAGACGTCCCACGGTTTAGAGTTCCCTACGGATTTTTGCCTCAGCAGGTGGGTCTGTTAAGACGGATCATGGGACGTGTGCCGGAATGGCTGTGTGAGAAGCTGACGCTGGTGGCCAGCTAAATTGTGCTTTGAAGTGGTCCGCCCAGCGTGCAAGGCGTTGCTGTTGATTGTGAATGGGCGAACCGTCCGCTTCGCAGATCGTTTTGCTCACACCCAAGGCTTTCCTACCGGTGACCCGGATGAGATATGGAACAGCTTACGGCAATTACTGATGGCGGAAGCACGTTTCATCTCTGACGCGNGTTGAGACCACCAGATCTCGCGGTCTCTGCGTAGGCTTGCAATAAGTTCACGCCTCGTTACGAGTAGTGTTTCATTATGCTCACTGCCGGTCAGAGTTTATCGAGATGCATCAAGAAGGCATAGAGATGCCTTAGAGATCTAGGGTGTCACGGCGCGACGTTTCAGACCACAACCAACTAAACCAGCAGAATGCAGAGCGTTCTTGATAATTGACCAGTGCTGGTTCACATCATTGAGTGGGGTTGTTTTTAGCTTTTCAGCTAACGCATTTGAGAATATAGTTAGACAAGCTGCTTTGAACAGTTTATCACAGTATAACCGTCTTTTTTTAGTGCTCGGCGCATACTAATAGATTCGAGGGTAGTGCTCCAGTACGATCGGCAGTCTTGAATGCAGCCCCGTCATTCGTGGCTTAACGCAATGCGGTCGATCTGCGTCCGTCACTAACTCCAGGAGGGTGGACGCTAGTTGACTTACCGGCAGTTGGAGCGTCTGAAGTTCGTACTGGCGAGGAACAGGCGGTGGTGGGAATATAGGTCTAATAGTCGTTCCCCGTTTTCCGAGAAACAGAAATCAAGTTGGAAAGGACCTCCCAGATGCGCCTCACCCAAAGTCAGCCGAACCACTCTAGCATTCATATCTCCTGCCAAAATCCCGATATCAGCAAACTAGCTTTATGCAATCTGTCATGTAGATTATGTTGAAATTCATCTTTGACTGCATCTGAGAGCGTACGCCGATGAGACAAATAAGTTTCGTATATCTTGGTGACGGCTGCTTAACTTGCAAGAACCTCTTAGTCTCACTGTGCACAACCTACTGTCGACTGGGATCCAATCCAGGAGGGCGGCCTCAGTTCCCTCACTGAGAGCCATGCCAACTCCAGTAAAACCTGAAGCCGAAGCCTCAGGGCCCCAGGGAGGCGTAAGTGGAACTTCACAGATTGGTTTGATGGGGACGTCAATCGGATAATAAAGCTTTAGTCTTGAATACGAGTCTTTTGGATAAAACACACATCGGTGGCTAGGGTTTCGGGCGTACGAGCTAAACACACCTATTCTCCTATACGCATCAGGGTAAGCACATTAATCGCGGATAGTTTGAAAGAACATCGATGGCGAAGAATGACTTCAGCTGGTGAAGGATTCGGTGAGACTTGGATGCTAGTCGAGGTTGGACAAGAGCGAACAGCGGCAGAAAGGCCACCCAAGGCACTACTGTTAGTACGCTTATCTGAAGCACCCGAGAGAGATGGAGGAGTGTTGCGGGAGGTGAAGGTTAGCTGGTGGGGTTGCCGGGAGAACAAGAGGGTGTTTTTCGCAGGATGAAGCATCAGAGTACATAATCATAGGAGCAAAACGGTTCATGGTTGTGTGCGTTGCGGGCTATTGTACTACTCGGTCTCCCGGTCCAAAGTAGGCCTTGTTCGAGGGTCCACTCTAGCCTTTGCACAACCAAGCGCGGACTGCAAGGCAGCAGTAATGTTCCAGATGAGCCGGTGGCTAGTCTTCGATTCATTCGCCCCTTCTGGAAAACTTTGTCGAGCAATGGATTTAGACAAGGAGCAATGACCATATTATGTGGCGGGGCACACTCGCCACGTCAGAGCGCTGCCAACAGCTATTTTTGGTGTTTTGTGCGGATAACCCTTGCCAGGGCTACACCCACCGCATCCTCGAGCGCTGCCGCTGAGCGTTCGCGACCGCTTATTCGGCAGGCCGAAGCCCACTTTATTCACGGTTAGTCGCGAGATGGCGTCCGTTCCCCTATCTGCAGCTTGATATGAAGCCCAGCAGTTGGGATTTGAATGTTCTCGAAAACTTCTCCCTGTATTAGAAACAGGGATGAGTAAGCTTCCTCGATAGTTGTCGTCAGTAGTTAGGGTGCCGCATGTATTGAACGACACTGGCACGTTCTGTTGGATAATCAAATTGGTGGACTCAATTTATAAGCAACTACCTCTAGTGATCAAAACTGAAGACGGGCAAATAGAACATGGATCAAATGTTTTTTACTGTGGATGCGTTATTTTATACGTGATACACCAGAAATCGTCAAAATCGAGAAATCGTATATTTTATGGGTATTCAATTAGCGGAAGAAAAGATATGGTGGATTTTATTAGGAGTATGTTGTTTCCAATGCGTGGCAATATTTTATTCATTCCCGTGATAGACGCTGTAAAAACTAAGCTTTGGGAGGAACAAATGTGATGAAAGGGTCGGGGTGTTGCACGAGTTTGATCAACACCTGTACGTTTGTTAATCATTACAAACGACTTTCGATAAACTTGTTCGTAAAATAGATGGATACATTTGGGAGAGCAAATGGTTTGCCTTCAAAACGGGTGATCACTGGTCAATGACTAGCGCCGGTTAGGTGAGGATTTTCTGGAGTCCGATTGTCTAAGTTTACCTGAAATTCCAGGATCAGGGAGAATAATCCTGACCACTTCAAATGTTGACCGAAACCAGTAGCAGCCTTAAATTCAACTGCACTTATTTGCTCTGGCAAAGTTATGCTAGATATTGAGTAGAACATGTGAGCAGTCAATTGTAAATTTTTTCACTAGATATTTGATTGTATTCGGAGGAAATCTGGTACGTTTATGTGCCCCTTTAGGTGGAACACGAATATGTATATAGGATATTTGTAAAATAGTTTAGTGATTAGAAGTCCACCAAACATGAACCTATCTCCTCGTTTTCATTTGAATATTCATTGTTTTACGGATAAACAATTACCCTGTTTCGTTTTTTATTCTGTGAATGATTGGTTTCTGGTTGCCATACGTGATTCTTTCTTGCTCATTTTTTATTGTATCACGCAATTGCAACCAACAGATAAATGAACCAATAAAAAATTGCAGAAAACCCCTGACATTTTCCGTTTGTATGCGGCACTCATACCGGAAGTTCTTATCGCGTGACACAGTAAACTACACGCTCATTCTCAGTCCATTGAAACCCAGTAGTCCGTCTTGCTTTGAGGGGATGACACACGTGCGGGAGAAAAATCTGTCTCCTGTTGTGTTAGACAATCACGAATAAATACCGAGTTCGTGGCCGGTGTTATTTATAAATTATTGAAATATCCACGGCTGATGACACGGTTGCGCCGAAACAGCGTCACGTGTGAATGAGCACATGGTTTCAACCAAATCTCTTCTCGACATATATGCGTGGGAAGCTACTGGCGAGGTTTCATACATTTTGACCAAAAGCTAGATGTCTAAAAGTTATATGAAATATTATTTAAATAATAATAACAGATTAACAGTTCATGCATCGAAACACTGGGTGAAGATTTTCGCTTCTTTTGTGAAAGACATATAATTAATCGTTTTTTAAGCGCGGGGGGGAGCTGAGAAATGATTTCTGTGAGCAAGGTGCTTCAATAAATAAATTGTTGTCACAATTGTAAGATAGCTGAATCCGAGTGGATTTTAAAGTCTCCCCTCAGGGAATGGTGTGTAGAATGGAAGGAACGTGACCGATGGTCAACAGAACTCGGAATAAAATATTTGTTTATTAAAGCTAATAGGAGCACTAATCAGAGGAGCAGTTCAGTTAGGTCCGGAAAACACCAGGACACAACCCCTGAAATAATAGGAAGTTAGCTATTTTCGAAATCCAATACATGCATGAGTAACACTTGGCAACCGCGCTGATTTTATTTCATTGGGATAGCTTGTATCCCATTGAACCTTTTTGGTTCATGGCGTTTTGTTTGATTGCCTTGCAGGCTTAACTTCAACTCCGACCCACGGAAGACCTGTCTGCCAGTGTTGCCTCGCCGACCCGTGTCTCGCATAACTATCGCAGTTCATCATCATCGTTGGTCTTCCGCAAAACCTCGTATCGTCTCCAGCTGCCAAAATACGGGCCGAAGAACATTCTGTCGCACACCCCTGTTCTCTCTGCTGCGCTGCGAGAGCGGGGACGGAGTACGTTCACATTACACATGCTGTTTCTAAGAGATTAACGTGTCGCTCATCACTCAGAAAACTTGATTTCCTCACATCCACAAACCTACTGCACTGGGATTCGAACTCGAGGATGAGAAATTGTCGGTCTCATGAGAAAACTACTGGAGCCGTATGAAAGCATTGGTCAGGCAGCATTTTTGCATTGGAGATTTAGCAGGCTTTGGAACAACAGTTCACGACAACAGTTCACGATAAGTGACTGTAAAGTGCAACATTGTCCCAAACCCTAAATATTAACGCGATCCTCGATTCTTCACAATGAAAATGGAATTATGATTTATCGCTCGAACATTTTATCAATGGTTCCAGGCGCTCAAACAAAGCTTTGCACAGATAAAAGATTACCTTATATCATGATAATATCCCCAGGGAAAAAAAGAGACAAGGACAATCGATGCCAGACAACATATGGCGAGTTCCACGCTCCGAACGACTGGTTTTGTTGCCCAGACACGTGTGCAAATGAATCCCGTTTCAAGTTTTTTTATACTCGTATTTGGATAAATCTTGTTACAGTCTTGGAGATCAGAAAGTGATGAAAACAATGGATGAAGAGCCATAAAACATGTACGAAAGATATTTTACTAAGTCAAGTATATATATTTGCCAATAAAATCGTGAATGAGACGATAGTCGTTTTAATTTAGCAAACGCGTTCCCCAGATAAAGATGTGAATTTTTCCAACCTTAGATAATCAGAAAGGTTCGGTCGGTTTGCCAGGAATCATCAGATTTGAGTTCTATAAATATGAATTATAGTAACTAAACTTCAACCGTGAAAGGTAAAACGTTTTCATTAAAAGAGTAAGTCAAGGATGCGTTTGTAAAACCCAAAATCAAACTAGGAGGAGTATGCGCTAACCAAATGGAACCTATGAAAGAGAAACAGATAATACCATTGGGGACAAAAGAGGCTACAATTTATTCTGAAGTAAATATATTTCTGATGATAAATACTGCAAGAAAATTCCTTTCGTGCACTCTCATCAGTCGCGTACGTGTAACATTGAACAAGATAAACAAATGACGTTTAGTAAGAAATCGATAGTTAAGTTTTATGGTCTGTGTGTGATTATGTACCTTGTGTGATGCACATGATTGGTCACAATCAGGGAGGGTCAATGTCAAGGTCATACGCTTTTGCACAGTGTGGGTTTATTCTGAGCAATCAATAATATCCATCCCATTGCTATGGTCTCTGCAAAGCTTAGCAATCGTTCATTCGTGGTTGTGCAAACAACACGAAACGAAGTCCTATGTTCGGCTTTGTGGCCAGTCTACTACTTCATTTCAAAGCTGATGATGTAGGCCAACTCATACCAAGACCGCTGGTGATGACTGTATCTCGCACGAATTTTGCTACAAAACCGGTCGTTCGCTTCACAATCACCCGTCTTCTAAAGCCCTTGGTGAATTCACCGCTTTCTCTCTCTCTGTCGGCCAAATCGCTTGTAATCTATGGGTGCGGAACAGAGAAGCAGCTGCGCACCCGAGTGGCCAAACGCATACCGGTATGGGTTGAACGCGATCGGGTGAGATTGAACGCTACCGAAACAACCAGGCCATCAATCCAGTCTCACAGAGCACCTGCGTTAGCAATAGCTCTCCATCTGCCGCAGACTGGCCGCAAAGTCGATCGAGCGACTTCATTTCGGTAGTTTACACAACCCCGAATGGACGGCTGCTAGAACTTGCAAAAGCCATAGCAACTGAACGCCAAAAGACCCTACTCTATCAGCATGTCTCGTGGTATATAAACTATTTTGTTTCTACAGTATCACCCGGTGAGACACAGCGAAACGATTCCGGAATTAAATCGTGCACGCTTGCAGTGTTGTGTTCTTCGGTAAAGTGAGGTGACTTGGTAATCCCTAGGAACATGGAATAAGTGGTGTTGTAAATTGATGAAGCCCTTCTTGGAAAAAAACAAAATTCCTGTGTAACTAAATGCGATCTGTCAATTATCATGCCTTCACCCCTCTGGTACAGAGAACAAACCGCTAATGGAGCATCAAGCTCAGTTGCAGACTTTCGGACGATCGATTTTTGGTCGTAATCGGATATTGAACGAATAAAACATAATGGGGGAGGTATTACAATAAAAATCCGACAAACTTAACATAGCAATTTGTTTCAGAAACCAAACAAACGTAATTTTGCGTTAATTTCGTTTGTTGGGTTCCAGCCCATGTGCCAATCGAAATTCCGATTCATTGCTGACTGTGATGTGTACGGCTGATACTAAGCTTGTACTTAAACGCTGATTTATGGTAGATAACCCATTTCATATAACATGCATCACACTCATCTATTAAGTTCACCTGCAGAAAAAACTGTCATTTTTGTACCAATATGGATTGATCGTTTGCTGGTGAACTTTCCAAAGACAATGGGCATTGGACTGTCCTTCTATCCCCATTGGCACTTCGTCACTCACGACCTCACAACAATTAACGTAGGAGCAGCCACCCAGAGCTACAAGCGCTATCTACATACGTGGCATATGATCACATCAAGTGTTGTTTTATATTCTTTGTTTACCTCATGACTTCATAAATCCTGATTTCTTGGATTGTGCTTCAGGTAAACGGAGAAACATTTGAAAGATTAAACTACTTAAGTCACTTGAAATTGCGTTTAAACTGTTCACAACTCCATGTGCTTTTGCAGCGTATAGTCATATTCTGCCCCTTTTCCCATCAAACTTTAGCCAAAACCCTAAATCCTTTAGCCTCTACCCCCAGCCATTTAGCCAAAACCCACAATCATTAAGCTTTTACCCACATTCCTTTGGCCAAAACCCGCAGTTCTTTAATCATGACCGGTAGTCCTTTAGTCGCGACTCACAACCTTTATTCCACCACTGTAGGCGAGTCAGATCAAAACTATCGGAATATTCTGAGGTCATGAAGTATTGAAAAATATTATTTTATACAAATTTGTATATTGCAAAGCTTGGTTATTAAATGAGAAGGTGTGACATTCGTATTCTGCGCAGTTGACTGTAGTAACGGTATCAAATACCGCACCACATATTGATTAGAGTAGATTCAAACGATGTGCCCGTATCGTCAAACCATTTGGCACATCTCGTATGGCTTCAGTGTTTTCAGGGAACCAGTTTTAAATTTACTAACTAATAACTGAATTAGAGAATCAAAATCGCTTACCTGTTTGATTTTACTGAATATTACTTCCAGTAGATTAAAAACGGACTGTATGGTGGAATAAATCAAATTTGATAGTTTGCATTGTAACTGCGCACTCAAGATTCTCCGATGAATGAGCGCATCGTCAAAGATAAAATCTACTGGAACACCCGGTTGCTCAGCAGCGTTAAACGTAGAACAGCTTGATAGAAACCCGTTGAAAACATGCCAAATAATCTTTGTATCACATTCTTATTTCAAGATCTCGGCAACCGATGAACGTTCTATTATGTTTAAGTTAGGTACTTTACTGAATGGGAGGCTTCTGATGGATTTGCAGCCTATTTTAAATTGTCCACAGCTGCTACAGCACCATTTTGTAATTGGTCCCGCCAATATATAGTTTCAGTGTTGCGTTGCCCGATCGCTGTAACTAATTGGTATATTCCGCTCGTTTTACTGTGACAGCTCCGGAGTTCCGTTCCACGGGCTTGAGGGACAGCTAATTAACCGGATGGTGATGTCCACTCAGCAATCGATCAATGGGAGTTTTGCTAATATATGTAGCCGGAAAGTCCCTCTCCATTCTTTCCCTCAACTGCCTCAATGTGGTTGTAAGGGTTTTCATTGACTACATCACACAAATGTTTTGTGAACTCCTCTTTCAAATTAGTCTTATAAGATGCAGGTTTTAGTGTTACTTCCCGATCCCTGGCTGTAACGGTACATGTTTTGATCTTAATGCCAAGATGTTTTGCAACTTCTTTCAAATCATCACCTCTGCGTGCATATTCAATTGCTCTCCGTCGGTCTTCCGCACTGGTGAAAGAATATGGTCTTTTCTGACAACTTTCTCAATATTACAGATGCGAACAATGGTAGGCAAGATATAAAAAAATATTGCTGCCACCTATTGTGTTTCTATAGCCGTATTACCAACGAATCGGATGTTGCATAACGAGACTGCAGAGCAAATTTAAGATACGGTACTCCTGTCAATAAAAATCTCAAATGTAACACAACCGGTACATTGGTTTGTATTCACAAGCCCTGAGGTAAATCGAAAAATGATACCACAAAAATGTACATGGTCACCGTTCCGTATCTCCACGTAAAGTTAACTGTGTTCATGAGAGGTGGATACATTACCAGTCCGAGAATAATAAAACCGATCACAAAAGTACACCCGCATTACTATCATCGGTTTGTTAACACTGCAAGATTTGACATAATTACCACAATCGAGACCCAAGTAGTACGGGTTTCGTCTAAAGACTCACGGAAAAAGGGGACGGCGGGGACTTTGAATTTCGGTCGTGCTTTGGACAACTTTGGACAACTATTTGAGTATTTTGCAGTGGACCATATTGACCGTAGGCGTTTGCATCAATTCAACATTTTTGAAAGTTAAATGCTTAGCTAGAACTCCTACTTTATCAAATCTTTCTGTGTTTTCACGAATGACGTTGGAATCTCAGCGCTTTCTCATTCCGCGAGGAACTGTTACAAAAAGGTGAGAAATAAACTTCAAATTCACCATAAAAAGCATCGCGCTGGCTGGCAGGTTGCGCTCCGGCGAAGTGCTATCAAAAGGATGACCATTCCGTCCATTTGTTCGAGCAACATTCGCTCACTTGTGGGAGAAATCGATGACGCCCAGGACCTGATACAACAAAAACAATGAAAAAGTAAGAAGTCATTTTACTCCAGGAGAGCTGGTTACACCCAGATATTGAGGATGATGTGATCGGATTGGACGGTTTTGATATTTTCAGGAGTGATCGCATTGTGAAATTTTGCTACAGAGGTGGCGGAGTGGTTACTTTCGTAAATCGAAGTTGGTGTAAGAACACTCGTTTGGTTTTTTCCTACTCAACAAGGAAAATTAGCTGTACTTTTGTTTGCTGCAAGCCACGCTTTCTCAGCAGATTTCGCTTCGTTTACCTTGTGAATATCTATATTGCCTCTAATCAATCGAATGGGCTAATCCACGATTGATACTCTATCTAAATTGATTGAGCCATTCGCACAATTTAAGGACTGTCGACCGTGTAGCTCAGGATTAAGGGTTTGAAATCCTGAAACCGAATAGTAGCGGTTCGAGTCCTGACAAGAACACAAATCGTATGCACTGCTGACGACGAGTCCCAGAAAACACGATGAACCAGTAGTCTAGTACTATTTGTTGGTCAAAACAAACTTTTTTATGGCATTTCAATTGGATCATTGTTGTTACAAAGTACTCGCCGTCAGTATCCATTTTATTTTCATTCAAATGAAACGGCACGTTAGACAAAATAGAACACACACACGAGTAATGAAGAAGATACCACTTAGGATTCCTGAAATCGCATTCATTAAAAGAAAATTGGCACCAAACCCGCTGTTATTCTTTTTTAAAACTATTGTCCAACGAACAACAAGTTCCTAGTTAAGTGCTTGACATACCTAGAAAATGGTCCTTCAAGAAAACGTAAACAAGAGCAATTTATTGGTATTTTAGAGAGATCTGAAAAGACCAGTGAAGCAAAGAACTGTTTTCCATTATTCCTCCTCGAGCAGATTATTTAATTATTGGGGATGCGGTTGCCCGGCGATATGACGCAACTGACCAAACGATGGTCGTACATAATCGGTTTCATCAAGAGATAATAGCTAAGCATTGAGAATATTTCAACACCCGTAGAGAAACACCAGGTTGTTTTCTTGTTTTGCAGGGAGCTGAGAACGCGTCACGTTATTGTACAGTTCCACCATCTTGTATCGCTAATTCAACACTCCAAGCGAATCAGTATATTACCACCCAATAAAATAGGATCAAACAATTTGAGTGGTACATAGCTGCTATATTATTCCCTCTCCCATGGGATTCACACTAAACTGCAACAAAAGCAGTAGAAGTTGTCACATATATTCTTGAGCAAATTCTTTCCTAAGGTAAATGAGGCTTTACATAATAATCATCTCATAATATTGATCAAGATGTTCGATAGACCTGCTCATTTTCGGTTCAGCACATAAGCACATAACAACCGTTCCCTCCCAACCACAGATTTTTTTCGCATGAGTACTGTTGATAAATGAATTACAGCAATAAACAAGGATAATGATATGATGAGGGTAGCCCGGATAAACAAAACCGCCTACTAAAAGTGCATGCAGTTCCGGTTCGCTATGTTAGAAACTTGCAGTGAACATTGGAGTAATAATACTTCAAAAGTCATTCAACAATTCTTTCCAAGGTATGCATCCATCAGTCTTTCCGGCATTTTTCAATCACACATGGGAGGTTTCGTGTTTACGAATGTCAAATATCTGTGACAAACTTCGATCAAGCGAACAAAGTTGGATAGTATGCGAAAAACCATCGATACCTTGTCAATCTTTGTGGGAAAATTTCTCCGGTTTGCCGACTGCAGTTGAAATGAACTGGATCTCACCCACGCACAAATCCACAAAAACGACTAAATTTGTTCCGAAATGAATGAGCGAATGATGCACACAAAAACATTGCCGGACACATGTGGCACAATTGATCGAAACAAGTGTTTTGGAATAAGGACGTCATCTATAGTTGATTCGTATTGAGATCTTGCTCTACGCCAAACCGTATGGTGCATCATGGGCACAATGAGCTCTTCTCTCGCTCTCATTTTAGGCCAATAATCTTATCAAGTTTTATTTGCATTTTTGACGATGTTCATATGGAAACCGGAAAATATAAATAATTGATCACCTCAAAGTCAAAGTCAAAGTTTTATTATGGAAATTATTTACAAGCTCATGCTTCTCTTGTCCCCATAGAATATTTGTACATTTGAACCATTTCGCGGCGAAAAAATTCATATACAGTTCCAGGTAAGAGAGAATGTAGGCTTCAATGAATCTGCGCTTTCTTCTTAGTTGTGTAGGAATGTGAGGTTTGCCAGGGTTTCATCTGGTCTCCGTTTGAAAGATGCAATAGTTGGTGCACAAACGACCTGAGATGCAAGGGTGTACCAATTACTGCACACTCTGACTGCAAAACATTGGTGCCGGCATTCCAATCGACACTTTCGAATAAGTAATTTGATACGGTATCCCCTCATTTGTGATTAGTTCGATAACATGAGCAGTTGCCGACATGGGCGTTTTGGGATAATTCGGTGTTCCGAGCAGATTATAATTCCATTGATCGTAATTTGTCCTCATATATATGACAATGCAATCCCTTGAACATCTTGGTGGCCATTCTTTTGTGGGCGCTCAAGCACATGGCGGTCACGTTGCAACCATGCACCCCAAGCTTGGATGGCATACTCTGTGTACAGTCGAATGTACATTGATAGCAAACGTGGTAACAATCCTGATTCAAACCGACCAAAGACTCACCTATGTAAGCCGACATTCTTCACAGCAGCGGACGAAGCCTTAGTGCAGTTGATCAAGTAGCTTAAATCCTAGTGAACACCAATACCTAAATCTTTTTCACTTGACGTATGTGGCGTACGGATAGGACTTTGGATTTAGAAACATTGAATTCAATCTCATTCTCCTTAGACCATTGATAAGCTGCCTTAAGTGATTCTTGGAGTGTTAGCGAGCCCTCAGGTTCCTTTACTGTATTCCAGATTTTGGCATCGCCTGTGAACTGTATTGTTTTTGAACTTAACACTTTCGGTAGATCATTTATGAATGCGAGAAACAGATGGGGCCCGATTACGCACCCTTGTGGAACACCACCCTTGTATGTCCCACCGATACAATCGGCTACTACTAATAATCCGAATAACGTGAAACAAAAGATCAAAATCCCGTGACTTACTTTGTTTGGAAAGTGATCTCTACAGGAGAATCATTAAAACAGAAGTAATTATCATAAACTGAGCATGGCTATCCGGCTCCCGATTAAGATAACCCTATAAGTTTGTTTAGGATCCGGTCGCACTGGGTTGTGAAAGAGCTGCAGTTGCTGGTTGGAAGAGCGTCTCTCAGGAAATTCACGTGTACTTTCGAGGTTCATCAGGAGTTCATTTATGGGACATTTGAGATCAATAACAATTTTTAACTGTACAAAAGAAATATCTATTCCAGATAAAATGTGTTGTCACATACGTGGAAAAAGGAATTATTTTGAAACGTCCATTCAAATTGGTGTCTTCAAAACAGAGTAGCAGTCAAAATCGTGATTCCAAACCATCCCATAAGAATTGTACGAACCACACATACCTCCCCGGTTGTGACAGTGGTCACCGGCTCGATTGGAGATCGAGGTTTATTGGGCATCTTGAACATCTCCCTCTGACAAAGGTCCTATGACTCGATGAACGGGAAAGCAGCGTCCAAAGTTTTTCACATCAAAAGCTCTGGTTATTAATTACCTAATTAAATTAACCTACGCTGGACTCAGCAACCTGGCACTATCGCGTCCACAAGCAACTCATTCAATATATTTCTCTTTTGTAAAGACAATTGTTATGTGATTTTCTCGACGTACAGTCTAGACTTAGCCGTGTGACATATATATATATATATATATATATATATATATATATATATGGTAGCGGTTGATTGTGTGTGTGTGTGTCAATCCCGAGAACACACAGTTTATCTGATGCGTCATGCGTCGTACTTGTTGTTATTGGGAGTCTACGAGTCACTAATATCTGGTCTTCGACACAGCCGATTTAGCAACTCATTTGGTAGAAACTAATAAAGATAAGATTTAAGACAGGACCTTATTTAACATACAAATAAACCGATGTGCCTTAGTTTGTCCGGATACTTTCTCAACAGTGAGACATTCTCTCTGAAGTGAAAACACAGATCAATTAACTGCTGTTAGTGTTGCTGCTGCTGTTATTGTTGTTGTTATTGTTGCTATTGTTGTTGTTGTACTCATTTCGCTTGTTCTCAGTTTCCCGTTTTACTAATCCGGTTTGGTATGATCAACGTTTAGCAATCACCGCACACAACTAAGTTTAGGCAAACAAAATAGTTCCGTTTCCAGGGTTTATTCGAAACTGATAGATTCACTTCATCTCAATCGTTGGACACATTTTTCATCTTGTGTGTTAGCACGATGAAATACATTTACAAAAATACAGGAAAAAAACAGAAAGGCAAAAAATGTTATTTAATGCATGCAATGAGAGCCACGCTTTGCCTGCTGGAGAAATTATGACCTTTGATACCGAGGTTCACGGTGCGTAAATCAACTCTCTGTCTTTCTGGCTCATTTTCAACCTTGTTTATCAAGCAATCTAGCCAGCTCCATCGATTAGGTGATGCAAGCCACACATAAAAAACACTTCACCATTTTTGCATCAAGTCTATTTAACATAAATGTAAAGATATTGATCAAGCTGGTGCAACAACATCCTGGTTTTCATCACTTTTATTCCTCCTAACGTTTGAGGTTTCGACCCTGATTCAAGAGAGATTGGATACGAAGCAACAAATGTGTGATAATATCCACTTCTATTAGTCGAATGACATTAAAAGTGGAATTTCTCGACTTTGACGAAGACTGTCGGTGCGTCATCTGTCGGATAACAAAGTTTCATCAAAAACAGAAGTGGAATTCAGTTATCAAAATGAGTCATAAACATGGTACAGGAATTGTAACATTTATCGCTTTTACCCTGACCTTTTGACCAATGATAATCGGTGTCCAGATAGAGAATTTATCCTTGTTTCTGACACAGGGGAAAGTTAGCGATGACATTCAAATCCCAGCTTCTGAAAGCTAATTGAATGAATCAGACTTTGGACTTAGCCCCTCCAGAAACTGCATGTATGTGGAATAACACTTCCGAAAGTTCG
Source organism: Echinostoma caproni (assembly GCA_900618425.1). Classification (NCBI taxonomy): domain Eukaryota; kingdom Metazoa; phylum Platyhelminthes; class Trematoda; order Plagiorchiida; family Echinostomatidae; genus Echinostoma; species Echinostoma caproni. Next base: position 45,939 of record UZAN01041919.1, read on the forward strand.
TCCGCATCACTTATTCCAACCAAGGCATGAGGGATTGGAAGAAGTCGTTGAAATGCGCTAATCTGTTTTGATTTGATTGTTCTAACAGGTTTATGTTACAGTAGGTGAAGGATTTGTGATCGTCAGATTCGGGAATTATCTTTTCTGGTGAATTGTAACATTGTTATTTATTTGAGGAGAGTTTCGCCGTAATCACGACCAACTGAATCACATTGACTTCAGCCCGCGGTCTTTTTATTACCAATCACATAAAACTTAGTGCTTCAAATGATCTGAAACGAATTTGGGAAAGGGTCTTCGAGTCTACCTACGACAACAATCAACCCTTTTTTTCCAGAGTGTAGCTTTGAAAAGGTAATAAAAAGTTGTATGCATGGCAGACATTGAGCCACATGTGCTGTGGTTTAGAAAAACCAAATTCTAAACGAGAAAGAGTTGCACGTAAGAAAACCAAAGTAATTAAAATGAGTTTCCACTTTTTAGATCAGATCTGAAATCCACAATAAAAGATGAACACGCTGGTATTGCTAAGTAAGAAATATAGACTTTTGTTTGCAAGCAATCACGCGTGACAATTTCAGGGGTGTGTACAAGATACAACAGAATTATTTAGAATGCCGGAAATTGACTTGTGTTGCCAAATCACATGAGTGATTTAGGCATCAGCCTCCGGGTGCCTCAAATATCCTTGCATCGCATGTAAGATAGATAACCTGTGACTCAAAAATGCATTTCCGGTTACAAGCACAGTTTTTATATTGTCTCGTATCAACCAAGCATACTGACAACGACATTTTGAACAGGCTCCCATTGAAATTAATAATTCAATAAAATAATGATTCAAGCAACATGCTGTAAATTTTATTCGTAATGAACTATCATCAGTTGAACACAGAACAATAAATGGTAACCGAGTGTGATAGAATAAACGAAGAACTTTCATGATAAATACATAAATAAATAGCATTGACAGAGGTGTTTGAATTTTAGTGAGTAAATGTTAAAATGAATTTCTCACCTCAAAGACAGTACTCAAACTCTATGTTTAGCGCAAACACTAATCGAGGATATGGAAGTATCAAGTATTCCCCAGGGCTTTCTAATTAAAGTCCGCTTATAATGTAATAATGTATTTTTAAAAAAGAACAAGAATAACTGAGCTTCCTAGAACTACGGTTGTCTGAATATTTGTTTAGTTATTAGGGTCTGAACAAACCAGTTTCAAACGTCCATCTATTTTCAATGACAAGTGAAACTGATGATTTTTTATACAAGTATCGCTTATCTGGAAAAACACAAGGTTACTCTAGGAAAACCTCAAGTATGTAACTAAACATACTTAAGTACATTTTAACTATTTATCCCTATCCATCCGTATAAATATCTTTACTGTTGTACTTATAGCCGCAAATTTGTAGACTTAACCCAACAAATTCGTTCATCTTCAAAAACAGAATAAATCCCAGATACCGGCAATTGAAAAGGCCTTGCTTCACAACCACTGATGATGTCACCTCGGCTGATGATGAAACAAATTTTCAAGCTCAGCGAACAGGCGAAATGGAATTCAAGTTGCTATTCCACCCCGATAGGCTTCAGACAGCTGAAGCCCTTAAATTTGGTTTCAGTTTATTTCACTACCTTTCGACGTTGTCGCACTAGATTTACGCCTGGTTCTTTGGAGATTGTTCTCGCAGCGCAATATGTATTATCTCAGAAGGCCTAACTTGTCAAAAGTAGTCCTTTTCCTTCCTTCCTTCACGAAAAGGAAAATCTACACACACCTTCATGAATTGATTGAACAAAAAACGACATTGTTAAAACGTACTACGCATTCGTTGTTTCCTTTTCGCAACAAAGGCGAATCAAAGCCCACCGGTTTTCGGGCCGAACACGTGCAATATATGCGCCCGTGGGCGTTTCGCTGAACTCCCAGCTGACCGTTATTTGGATCTAAACCGCACCGGATAGTTTAAACCAGACACACATCGTGGCAGAAATGAGCCAAGAAATCGCCGTCACACCGATCGGAAAATCGCCCAGGACCCTGGCCTGTAGTTCCGATTTGTTTGTGACAACTGCGCCAAACATGAGTCATACACAGTCGTGGATCGAGTCATGGGGTATATGGGGTATATGCCTCGGGGTGTGCGCTGTCACTAATGAATCACAGATTGAGTGAATGGGACTGGAAGAGATCTTTCGATTGGTGAAATGTCTTCGAAATCTGGGCTGATTCAAGGGGGAAATCGCAACTGATTCATTTATGCTACACTTTCAATCGCAATCAGATGGTGCCGGGTGGGAAAGAATTTCCGTGGTAAACCTGCAATAAAAAGTTTGACTACCTCGTCACATCGGACAGCACCATATAATGCGATTACCAGACAATACTAACCGTACCAATTAGATTGCAGTGCTAATAGTATTATCGGAAGTAAATTAGCTATAACCTTTGACAGAATCACAACGTTTGCGAGATCTATACAGAATAGCAACAATTTGTTCTCACGATTGCATATGGGAGTGGATCAATCCTTGAGAGTTGAGGTATTTCTTACATAGTTCTTCTTATACAGTCAACATATTTCACTGACTTAAATGAAACTATACCTTTTGCCATTCAAGTTGTCCCAATACCATATCAAGATGTCCTTGGATTATTTCAAGATGTCAGGAAATCATTTCAAGTTGGCTGATCATTATTTCAAGATGTCCTCGGATAATTTCAAGCTGTCGCATTGACCTCACCGGTGTTCGGTAATGATGAATGGTTCACAGAATCCACCTACCAAATATTACTTCACCACAGTGAAAACCCTCACTCCTCATTTACTGTCTCTTTTTTTGTATTATTGTATTGTAGATGACTTGTGCAGGCAACTGTGCCCACATTTGAGTCAAAAAAATTTCACCGTTACAGTGGGATAAAAAATACAATGAAAATAACATACAACAATGATAAAACTTGAATAGGTGTTCATATTTGTAAGTTTAAAAGTAGTTCGATACGGATTCGCACCGTGTCAGTGAGAACACGAGCCAGATAGGGAACCGTTGAGTTACGGTAAATGTTTATGCGGGAGGGTAAGTAGCGCAAATTGGATCGGGTTGTCGCGTGGGAACAGCAAGCAGATAACTCGGGATTGAGTGAATGAGCAGGGTCATCGAGTATCTTTTGAGCGAAGTTCTCACATGAGGTAATATGCAAATTACACACGTTTGCGATCAGAATGTTTAAAGGAATAAGAAAAACGCGGCTGATAATTACTAAACCGCGACGTAGATTAATGAAGTTCTTTCTAAGTAGACCAGGGCAAATAACGGGTGAACAATAAAGTATGATAGGAAAAATGCATCGATAAACAGAGGAACATACAGTTTCATGCCTGACGCGAAATTGCCGTAGCTTGCGTATTTGAAAGATAAGCGACGCAGTCTACCAACACAAGCAAACACATGAGAGGACCACCGTAGATTGCTACCTATGGTAACTTCTAGGTATTTCGTGGTATGTGTTCTGGTGATGGGTAAGGAATTGATGACTGAGTGATCCAGGGGGTATTCGGATCGGGAAAGACTAAAAAGTTATTCAAAGCATTTAGAAGTATTCAGTCTAATCGCTTGCCATATCCGTCTTCCATCTCCAGCTCTTAGAACTTGTTTTGCGAATGAAGCATTCATTCTTTTGATCTGTTCAGTGATTTCCAGTGTGAGTTGTTTGACAGTGGCTATTTTATGTATCTTGAACGCTAATTACTTTTGTCTTCTATGAGCTTTTAGCCGCGGAGAGCATATTCTGTCAATGTGAACAAAAACTGTCTCCATATGGCATCATAGATTGAAAATTATTGCAGCCTAGGCCTTGTATTATTCTATTGATGAATCGAACCATATACGTAAATGCCTGAAGCGATATATCAAAAAGAAATGTCTTCGCATTTTGACTTAGTTCTTATGCATCGCCGGTATTATTTTACGATAAGGATCGAGTCAAACAGTACGAACGATCAGGGGCAATCTGCGCGTGCCTGGGAAGCAATCAACACGACATAGTTGGGACAGGCAGACAACTACACGCTCACATACATGAACATCGGCCTGCCATCGGATGTGGTGACCCTAGGTCACAATTCTGGAACAACTGCACACGGACAGGTCACGAGATTGCGATCGATAACCAAAGGTGGTAGCATGAGCAAAGAAAAAGGGGGAACAATCAACTTTCGAAGCTCTACACTCGGTCAATTTATTAAACCTACTTGTCGAGACAGACAAACATAAGTTTCACTCGCAAACCTGTGCCGATTACTGGACTTATAGACGCGTGAACATCACACATGCACCCGGAAAGATGTTAATCCCAATATCTCATTGATTTCATGTACGTTTGACAACGAGTCCCAGTTTGGATTGTAACGTTACAATAATCATTTTATAACTCTGTACGCCTAAATTCTCTACCGATATAAATACACTATAAGTGATTCACTACTTTCTTTTCAGACTCCACGGATACACAGTGCTTCGAACGGATCGATCATCGTCACGTCACGGTGGTGGAAATGCTCTTTTTGTCCGCTCGGGTCTCCCTGTTCGAGTGCTGGAGAGTTCCGCCCATCCGGAAGAATTTGGAGAAGCCCTGTGGTGCAGAATCAAGCTTTGTGCCGGAGGGTATACCACAGTTGGAGTGATTTTCCGCACACCAGCTGTGTACGTCCCAGAGCTGCTGGTCAGCATATAGAGGTACGCCTGCGATGGACATTGTCTTGTCTCGGGTGATTTTAACGCACCCATGTTGATTGGGAAACTGACATCTGCTCTTAGCATGCAGATTTGTTCTCCAGAGAACTTGTTTTCGCTGTCCGAGCCCTGTCGCTTGTTCAGCATGTTCATGTGCCCACGCGGATAGTTGGGGATCAAAGATCCATCCTTGACCTAGTATTTTCGCCCAGACAATCAGATACGACTAGGATTGACCTCCTTCGACCAATTGCATCTAGTGAACACTCCGTTCTGCGTTTACACTGGAGGTGTGGCGTACCCCAAACGGACAGACCACAGGACGGACGGAATGTGTGGCGCTGATCCTTTCCGGATATGCTTCAGGCTGCATCGCTCACAAATTGGGATTCCCGGAACCCTGAGGATGTGGATGAACCCTGGGAGTTGGTTCGTCATAGAATCCAGAAACCCGTATTGGAATTGTCTCCATCTAACCGCCATCGAACACACGCTATGGGCCCGCCATGGTTTGGCCGAGAACTGCGGGCGTGCCTTCGGCAGCGGAATAAAGCCTGGTCCAGGTACCGTGCAACAGGCACAGGATATGAGGAATATCGATGTATTCACTTCACTAAAAAAATGCAAGAGAACCAGATTCGAGGAACGACTAGCAGCGGATTCAGTACAAGCACCAAAGCGATTGTATGCCTAACTCAGGCAAAGAATCAGAGCAACGCTTGATCTTCCGACTCTCGCCAAAGATAGGGCATTAGCTGAAAAAGATGAGGACAAAGCGGAGGTGCTGACATCACATTACGCCTCAATGTACACCCCAGACTCCAGCACACTGGCACATCTACTGGACACTGACACTGCGCTGAAATGAGCCCTAATTACCATCGGAAAGGTGGCCCTGGAGCTACATCGACTAAAGGTTCATCAGTTACCTTGACCTGATGGTGTATATACGCTGATCCTGAAGGAGCTGGCAGATGAACTTGCAGCTCCACTGTGCAACCTGTTCAATTTGTCATTCACTCAAGGGCGTTTACCGCAGCGGTGGAAGGACGCTGTCATTGTTCCACTGCCCAAAGTTGGGGAAATGAGTGACCCTGGGAAATACAGACCAGTCAGCGTTAGTAGCGTTGTGGGTAAAGTAATGGAGCGACTGGTGGCTGCACGGCTTTGGAAGCATTTGGTGTGCCACGGTCACCTGTGCCACCAGCAACACTGTTTCCGGCCGGTTCGCTCATGCCTCTCAAATCTGCTACTTGCAAGTGAATGCTGGACCGAGGACAAGGTCAAAGGACACGAAACGGACATCACCTTCGTGGAATTCAGTGAGGCCTTCGACAATGTGCCGCACGACCTCCTTCTGCGAAAGCTGTCCAACGTAGGTGTATGTGTGGTAATGCGGAATTGTCTGTGAGACTTCCTCATCGATCGGACATTCTGCGTCCGGGTTGGCAAATCGCTCTCTGCGTGGTTTTTCGCTCCCAGTGGGGTCCCTCAAGTCTCAGTTCTTGGTCCATTGCTCTTTGTGGTATATGTGAACGACCTGCCTAGTCAACTGTGCAGCCCATCTCTCATGTGTGCGGATGACATCAAAATCTGGCGTACAATCAAGGATCTCTTCAAGCGGATTTGAACAACCTGGCTCACAATGGACGCTTTCAGGCTGTTGTACGCTTCCCATGTCAGACCAAGAGTTCCGTGGTGCGGCGACATACCCCTGCACGGCCGATGAACTGGCAAAGTTGGAACATGTACAACGTGTTGCCACTAGACTCGCTATTGGACTACGCGAAACCAGCTATAAAGGTCGTCTATAGGTTACTGGTCTGTTCCCATTTGCGTATAGACGCCTCAGAAAAGATCTCATCTGCTTGAGGAAGATCCTGAGAGGTGATATGGGCCCGGAGCTGCAACAGTACTTCCCTTTACGGACAGAGCACCGAACACGGGGGCACTCCTCACGTTGCGGAAACTTCAGTCAGTTGGTCTTCCGTTATTCTACCGACTCTCGCGTAGGTCAACAACACTCTGGAATTCCCTTCCAGCGATTGTGGTGGAAGAGAAGACAGACGCTGCCTTCAAACGGCGTCTGGATAAGCACCTGAAGGGGCTATGGAGGAACGAACATTTGTGATCGGACCTTCCACGCAGTGGTGACGGGGCTTACACGGGCACCCTGCCCTCTGCCCTCAATCCTGAAGGCTGAAGACTGAAAACTGACTCTTGAAAACTGACAGCTGCACCTCCGCTTTCGATACAATTGACTCAAATTATCGTGGCGAAAAAGGAGAATTTCTCCATAAAAAATGATCATGTTTAATTTAAATGTCCTCACAATTGAGCACTTTCGAGTGAATCATAGGTACATGTTGAGTCATATTTGCACACATATCTGGGTTACTGCCATCTTGGCAGTTTCAGAACTGCTCTGCATCTCTCAGACAAGGAACCAGATGGATCCCCCGCAAGTGAGTTTGGTGACGGAGAATAAGGTGCAAATCGCGGGAATAGGCACCGGAATATACAGGCTCATCAAGCACAGCCCACAAGCCAAAATGACAAGGTGTGCTGTCTCATACAACCACCGTATTCCTACGGACATACTCAGGTAAACCATTGAGGACTGAACGCACAAGGTGGGAGTGGTTCAACG
>UZAN01041920.1:0-43879 GCA_900618425.1 Echinostoma caproni
CGAGTATCTGAAACAGTTTTACTTCCAAAAAATGTGCAGAGGCATTGCAGTACTTAGTTGCTGGCAACGAAGTGGCTCAATGTGACCCTTTCTTGAACCTTCGTTAAAAAGACAAACCTTCTTCATCTACAAGGTCCCAGAGCTTTTCGAGAAATGTGTGATTAGCTGGAGGCTGATGACAGATTTCCGTTTGGCAACGGTATAAAATGTTTAACCAGACACCCATACTATCCACAGAACTAATAAATGGCTAGTTACCGTTTAAATTAAACTATGCCTGTCAATTTAGTATAAAGCATTCAACTTCGCCCATCCAATTCAGTGAGAAGCATTTTTGTAAATATGACGAAAGCCTTGTCTACTAAGTACCAGATGAACAATATGGGAGTATTTCATGAAGGGTAAGTTTCAGTTCAATCTGCTACCAGAAGTACCCACCTTTGTTCATTGAAGAAAAAAATTTTGGAGCGAAATTTGTATGGGATTCAGAGTACTTCCTTATGCTTACTAGTTCGTATATCATCAGGTTTTTATTTCTCCAATGGCCAAGTNTGGCCAAGTATGATTACCAAACCCTTGAAGGCCTCATTATTATCAAATTCACGATCAGAGTTTCACATATCGCATAGAATCTATAATTGGTGGATTTTCATGTTTGCGCAAAGATCATGGACATTATTAATGCCAATTAAAAGGGTGTAGACAAAATTATGTGGTTAATACGGTCAGAACGTGAACTACAGACGGATATTTTGGTAAACGAAGTTTGCCGTTCACGACTCATAGAAATGATTTCCATTTGCAGTCTCTGGACGGGAAGTAATGCTTGTCAAATTCTCACGGAGATGAAGTTCAACGGAAAGTAGAAGTCAGACAACAATATTATAAACGAATTCAGGCGCTACTGACAAGTAGCCAGTCAAGAGCGGCCGGTATGCTCTGATTTTCAGTATATAAGTGGCACTGTGTGGACCACCTTCTGGACTATTGAAAATACCGTTACCAAGTTAAATAGATAATGAGACTTATTGCACTCCGTGAAACTGTAAGCCCCGCCACAATTGGTGTATGGTTCGATCAACTAAACACCGATTTCCAGTGGATCGCGAAGTAGAGGCAGTGATACAAATTCTTTCGTTCAACGCTCTTAGAGTGGTCCTTTCAGTTATTCGCCTACCCCGGATGAGAGACAAAGTGGTAAAACATTGATAGAGTCATACCATTTCTGGTCAAGCTAATCAACCCTGTTCATCGTTTGTCACTAAAATTTCCGGATGAGGGATGAACAGTTGTCATTTTGAATGCACTTCTGTCGAAGGCCATATACGCCAAACACTGATGGGGTGAATAAGCCGTTTCAATGCAAACTCTTCTGAAAGCTAGAAACAAGAGAACGGGCCTGCATGATAAACTATAATAGAGGGTCACAATGTGTGAGCAACCGGCACCTTTCATTCAACTAATATCTCTCTAGGAAGAACATCGAGAAAGTTATTACGGAGGAATAGAGACTTGACGGATGCACAGGCTACAGACCGAACTAGACATGCTAAATTGGCTGCTCCCGAGCAATGCACTTCATAGGCTGCAAAACTAGAATTTCTTTCTGTTTTGGGATCCTTGTCCGTATTTTCCAAAGTCTTTGTGGGTTTTATTGAACCCTGAATTGATATTTGTCTGATTCTAAGCATAGGTTTGAAAACACCATACCCGTCTAAAATACTTTCAAAAAGCTGAACAATGTAAAACAGACAATGTCAGAATGGATTTTTCCGGGTTTTCACATGAGGTATTTGTGAGAAAAATGCATTGCCTGGATAAAAGTATTTGCATCAACTGACACAAGATTTCCAAAAATCGAATGCTCGATGAGCGGCAAGAACAGCGAAACCGATGGTAGGTTACCAGGTGAATTTTGTGGAATCATTTATGTACTAGTTACTGAGATAGATGTATACAATTAGTCGTTTGTCGTTGTGCTATATGATCGGATGGAAATGACAAAAACTTCAATAAAAATCCTTCAGTTTCAGTTACGTCACGGTGTATTAAAGAATTTCGAATGAGTTCACGCAAGTATCGACTAGCAATACAGGCACGAATATCAAATAGTATAATATCGAATGTGAATTTATTGGTAAACCTCGCGGGCTAACTTGTTCAGATACGTGTGAAACATGAAGGATAGCCATTTTACAGCTCAGTCGGAGGTTAATCAGTTTAACCCTAAGCGTTCGATTCTTCTAGGGTTGCGGCTGGTCAGTCCTCTCTTGCACCTCGTGAAATGCTGCCAATTAAGATACACAAATTCAGAAACAAACTACACGACTGACAATGCTATCACGTTCATGTTAGAATAACTTGCCTCGGCAAAAATTTAAAAAAATGCATCCGCCTGGAAGGATAGTTATCTTTCCAGTCAAGAACTCCACTAATGAGAACCAAAGAATAGTCCAATAAATTTATTTAACAAAGAATATTCAAAACAGCCGAAAAAAGACAAAAAATGGACGTACACACCAACTATGCCAAATGGTCATAACTGTGACTGAGACGTAATGCCTATTATGAATTGTTTCAACTTCCACAACTACGANGCAAGATTCCAAAAACAAACTCATCTAACAAGCGTGAATTAATAACACTCTATCCAACTATATGAGTGGGACAAACGACAGGGCAGTCAAAGAAACGTAAGACAAAACAATGTCATCACTTTGAACGACCAACAAAACATCTAGTGGAACTAAAAATGTCTGCAACAAAATTCAAACATCACAGTGCATGTCATGAAAGGAGAGTCATGCAATTGATGTTGTTCAATACTGTCATATAGAAACCAGCCCCAGGATCATATAGTTCACCTCCGAAATCCTCAGTATGGTCGGGGCTGGATGTTTAGAGTTACGGCCGGTCACTCTTCCCTTGCACCTCGTGAAGTGCTGCCGTACAACCAAGCGTCTCGAATAGCCTCTCCTGAGGGAGCCCTACTCACTTCCTTCTCGTGGTAGAGACGTTTTCGCACCAAAGTGAGGGAATGAAAAACTGAAAACCGGGTTGGTGAACCATGGGCAGTTCCCTTAGGGGAGTTGGACAAAATCCCTGATTCCAAACGAAACAAGAGGAGGCGTACGAACGACACCCACACTTTTCCAGTTGTGCCAACGGTCACCGACTGAATTTGGCATTAAAGTGTATTGGACACCTTGAGTGTTTGACCCCGTCCGATAAACTGGACACCGGCCCCCCAGTAGACTGCGGACTTTGAGCTCCGTCCTGTTGTCGTGCAGGTCAGGCTTTGGCTAGCCGAAGGCTCATTTTGTGGATTCCTCTAGAAAATTCATCTACCTTGGCCTGGGCAACCTGGCACTATTCTTCCAACACGCAAATCATGTAACGTTCTTCTTTTTGTCAGAAGTATTGTACCACGATTTGTTTGACATACAATTTGGCATCAGACGTGTGTGAAATATATATATATATATTTCCCATTTTTCATGAGTAGATTTGAATTCCACCAAGATTTCCAGTTTCTTCATAACTAACCTGAACAGGGTGATCCGCGTAAAGATAAATTCACAGCTCCGAACCTTTTTTGTGGGATAAAAGCTGAAAGGCGTGATGCCGAAAAATGTATTGCTCATTTCCCCTGTTTCTGAGTTCGATTAGAAATCATAAATTGCGGAACTACTAAAAAGATTTGGTAATCTCTGAATAACGATCTTTACTGTCTAATTGATGCGTCATAAGAACGTTGTCGTGCACCCAAAATTTGTAATTATAAAGAACAAAACACTGTAAACCAGGTGGCGATTGGCCTGGTCGATCAGGTCATTTCGCATGGGCGTGGCAAGAACCTCCCGTGACTCGGGACGAATGATGAGAGTATGGTTAGATCGATATATCCATCATACGCCCACTCGAGTGGACCGATGACGCAGTAGGACTGAAATATGAGACGTATGTGAGCTACATATACGTGCAGCAGATACGGAAATAGATACACGAAAACACAACTATACAAAATACAAGTGTAGGATCGAGACACACACGTGGTTGTACGACTGACCTCTTCTCTCATCGTCCAGGAATTGCATCAGACCGCGGACCATGGCTAAAAGATCGTCCCAATTGTTGTGAAGCTGTTCTAGACGTGTTTTCACTTCTTCGTCTAGATTTGGATACTTTTGAACAATCTGTTGGCCCAGCTGAAACAAAGTGGAATAGCGATCGATAATTTTGTGCACATTGATAATGACGAAGAATTCAGCGGATTCATACGATCTGGGAGAATTAGACACTTTTCAGCAGATTTGAATATGGGTGTGGTTTGTAGCTCAGGTTGATGGTTTCTGGGGTCTTCTGTTCGCTGAGCTTGGCGTTTAGATCGCAAACGTTTCATCACCAACCGAGGTGACAACGCACTGACGATGTCACTTCGGCTGGTGATGAAACGTTTGCGATCTAAACGCCAAGCTCAGCGAACACAAGACCCCACAGAATTAGACACTGATTGCAACTTTTCTTAATCGAAAGGCACAATTATCTTTTAGTGTTTTGTGATTCGATATGGGCAATATATGGTAAATTACAGTCCAATTCAGTTCCTGTCGTCGACGGAAAAAGCATCTAAACGAAAAACGCTATTTATTAGTCACGAATACCGAAGCAAGTAAAATTGCGTCATTCAGAGTTAGTAATAAAATAGTAAAATATTCTGTTTAATACTACAACGAACCAACTCAATCAACTTCCAATGAAAGTGTCAATACAGCGAAGCATTCCTTCAAAAGTTGTTTAAATCTAAAGAACTTCGAACTAAGGCCGAATTCATAGTCCTTTGCATGCAAAGGACTATGAATTCGGCCTTAGTTCGAAGTTCTTTAGATTTAAACAACTTTTGAAGGAATGCTTTNATTGGGTCACTCATTTTAGATTATTAACTCTGGAGTACTTTGGGCCCTAAGGTTCAATGTTCAAACCCTGACCCCGGTTAAAGTTTAGTGGTGTGAAGTTCCGCTGTCCACAAGATAAAGCCTATCATAACTAGAAACTGAAAAGCTCAAATTCCGAATGTGCGGAAATTACCGGTGGTTGAACAACCAAGAGAGAAATCAATGATCGNCTCTGTCAAATTGAATGTCTCCACAATTTTTCCAAGTGCTACCTGACTTGGTGCTGTTGTTCATTGGGTCTCCAGCCCGAATCTGAGTACGAATATTACTCTGATTATTACACCTATACTGCAGCACGACAGCCAACATTGACGATGATTGAATGACCGGGTTGCGTCCGTACTGTGTTCCACCCGTGAATGATCACCCGTTTTCACATATTGCAATGGTCTACACAAGCCTTAGCATGTGAATCGATTCTCAAAGCTTTATTCAACGTCTTGGTTATTTATCATCACAGTTACAAACGGCACTCTAACCTTCCGTCATATTTCTCAGTTGCTTCACTTCACTCTGAAATGCCCTCCACGTTTCTGAGCATTCTGTCGCTAATCAAAAACTTCCAGAAGAATAAATAAAAAATAGATGTATCTTGTTCAAACACTATTTCCACTTTAAAAACCATTCATTTGAACCAATGTTTGATTTGCAGATACCGCATAGATAATAATGATTTTTCGATGTTTCATTAACAACCATGAGTGATGATTGACGGATTCGAACATATCCCTCCAGTCACTGTGATGACAAAAATAATCGCTCGACTACTGCCTCCCAGGATTTACCCACTCAAAGTAATCAATACATAATTTACTGAAAGTATTGGTTTATTTAAATTTGTATTCCCATCTGGTCGATTTCAGTTTTGCTTTGTCCAACTTTGATTAGTGTGAGCGGTATTTTCGTGTTTTGGCATGTATGTTGCATGAAAGAAACGCACATATCTCAGTAATCGTAACATGAAATTGAACTAAAAGTGCTGTTGCTCAATAGTGATCATCGAGCAGCATAAAATAACTGTTGGATAAAATGAGCGTTCGATGGGACTAGAAACTTGTCACTGAACACTGTGGATCTAAGAGAAACGTGAACTTACCTCAATCACTCTGTCCCCACGATCACGGCTGCTCTCAATTTCCTCCTCAATCGTCTGAATTTTATCAAATGCAGACTGCGGATGTCGTTTGACGGCAATTTCGGTCGCACGCAGTGCATTTTTCTTATCCGATATCCAATCCTCCAACTGATATTCAGGATTGAAACAGACGGGATTATATGTATTTCACCGTATGACACCAAAAGGAACAAACAGTAGAGGCAAAAGTCAGCTTTGTTAGAACGCTTACGACAACTGTGATGCCCTTCAGTTCCCTCTTTCAATTAACCGGGAAGTCCTCTACGAATAACAACTATTCTCCCATGAGAACAATCCTACGCGTTCTAAGTTTCCTAGAATCTCAGTTCTATTAACAACCTTTCAGTCACTCCCTCATTATTTACGCATTTCTCGTTCACTGGATAAGTAAAACAGGGACCTACATTACCACAATTAGTCATGGCACTATTCTATCAACTTTAATTTCCCTTCTATTAAGTAGCTGGAGCAAACCCTGTACCCGCACTGTTGAGGCATATTCTTTCTGCTACAATTGCTTGAATTGATTTCTATTCCGCGAAACTGGGTGTTTGAGAGTTGAGCAAGATACTAGAGAGGGAATGCAAATGGGGGTTAATTTGCACGATAATTTAAAAGGGGAACGGAACGGACTGGCGACGTAACACTATCAGTGGTAAATCGGTCCCTCATGAAGCACTTCGGTCTCTTCTGAACCACTATTGTTAATAAAAGGTTACCTTCCGACCAACATTTTCGCTTTAGGGGATGGAGGAGTTGAAATTCATCTGGTTTTTATTGTAACCTTGGAACTGAAGATCACAATTTAGAACAAATGTGCATTTTCAACCCCTGTTAAGTCTATTTCTGGTCAATGAGCTGTGATTTCATTTCACCCAGTGGAAGTTAAAATGAACCAAAATTCAGTTGTTTTCATTCTGCAGTTATGAAAGACCCAAGAAAACTGCATTTCGTTACGAATACAGTAGTGGATCGTTTTCAGTTGGATTTGTTTTCGATCGTGCGCGCACTTCTTTTTCCGGAAATTGTTGTACATAACGGGCAATCGGTGTACGGTACAGACTAACCGTGTTTTACTTCTGATAAGCTCTAGGGCCCTGTTCGGATGAGTGTGGTAATTCACGCAGTAGAGCGGCTATCCCGATCGGTAATCCCTTATTGTAGCGGAAACTTTATTACCTAGTGTAGAAGTACCCACACACTTTAATATACGAAGAAGTCAGTGAAACATTAAAGCTTACTGCAGGACAATTTTATTCATGTTTTGAGCTTAGAGATGAGAAAACTTCGGAACCTGTTGACTTGAATTTTTATTTACGGTCGCATTCCCATGGTGACAGTTATCTCCGTCGGGTGCAAAATTGCTCATGAGCCCCTAGACTAGTTGGCATTGATTAGTAACCCAACGTTCTTAAACAAAAAACACGATTCCTCAATGAAAAAGATCAGTTGCATGACAAAACATCTAAATCCTGACATGTAATTTATTGTGAAGGGCGCTTGTACGTCAATGGTCTTTTAGGTGCGTGAATTTACCGACCACACATGTGATCAGGTGAAAAAAATACGACTGTATTTTCGTAAGATCTTCACTAGAAATGAGAAGTTATCTAAGCAGCTCAGAGATTAATAGTTGATAAATTGAGAAACTCTGTGTTATGATAACGATTACGCAAAATGTGTTGCGCCCTCCGCATCGTGCATAACCCTTAAAGCAAACAACCTAACCGTACAAATAAAAATTGCGGGTGCTACAAGGCTCCTGTTCGTTCTTTTATGCTAACCAAGTGCCCTAATTCTAAGAGCGTAACTGTGACGGCGGTAATTCAGGTTCAGCTAAGATATCGAGTGTAATTACCTTGGCAAATTGCCATTCCATTTGAGTCACGCTCACTTCTCAGTGGACCCTTTTGGTTTATGGAGTTTATATTTTTCCCCCTTGCAGATTATCAGTCAACTCTGTCCAAGGAGAACATTCGAACTGTCGGTGATTGTAGTCCGCACGGAGACTCGGCCCACTTTCGGTCGCCCGGTGTATCGGTTCACGGGGGACATCCTGCTGCACACACGAGCCAAAGCATACTACACTAGGTATAAAGGTATTGATATGGCTAAAATCTAGCCAAGGTGTGTGAGCTATCTAGCCCTATTCAACCAAGCGTATTCCCTTTGTTCCAGGGGTCAATATTCACCGACTTTCCACAATGAATTGGAGCAATATTTCCAAATGGAATCTTTCGTCAAAACGAGAAGGATATATGAGAAACGACATTATTTTGTTCACGATGTCAGCCATCTATTGTTTAGATCAGAAGTGAGAGTTCGTTCTTCAACCTCTAAGTTGGGATATAAGATTGTACAAACTTCCAGGAATTCCCCACAAGGACGAAATGGCTTTCTCATGCTCCTTTCTCCTCATCACAAACCAAAATCCGTTGGAATGAGATGGATTCTGCTGTTGTATTTCGGAGTTTCAAAAACTGGTCCGGACTGTGCGATCTACCCAGTTCCCTGATAGAGCGTTTTCTATCTTAGTGGTAAATGGGATTGCAGAATGTCCGGTATGAAAATTGCTATTCAGCATGAAACGCTCATTCGCGTCAGAAGAAATAACAGGAAACGTTCTTCCTCTTGGTCAAACTAAATAAAACAAGTGACCTAATAGGAGCAAAATTTATATTGGTCATCACTTTTGGGTGTTTTCAATCCCATGTTNTCCCATGTTGAGATCGCGGTTGATACGGTTACAAAAGTGTGTCTCAAGTCATTTTACATGAGTTTGTTTTTGAACGACTGGAGTCCAGTTTGCCAAGTTCAATTCTGCAACTTCAGTTGCAAAATAAAACTGCGGAACGGATTTCTAAAGGCGCTATAGAAATCCATAATCAATTAATCGCCGTAGAAAGGATTCTCACCCAATCCTCAAAGGCACGTGCATAGCGCGTCTTGATAAAACTCTAACCGGACACAGTTGGAAGCATTTTCACTGGATTTCCGAATGTCGAATAGAAAGATTAACAGCTTTGAACCGGATGCACAGTTTGGAAATGTGACTGACCAGTTCAAAAAAATTAAGCCTGTTGCACCAGCTAAGAGTTACAAAACCCTGCTCGGACTCCATCCTAACAAACAAAAGTCTGAAAGCCATAAAAGAGGTAAATAATGATTACAGTGTTGTGATTTGTCCGCCGGGCAAAGGATCAGAAGTGGGCATCATAAATAGGGACCAATATGTCAAGAAAATGCAAACTATTATCGGTGATCGTGGATGGTTCCAAGTGAATGACCAGAGAAACGAGAAAATGACGATAACAAGAAGAAGAATGAGTAACTAGTTGGAACTGCTTTGGAAAACCGGAGTGATCACCACCAGTGCAAACAATTATCTGTGACCTCGGAGAACATAAGTTCGGAATAATCATGATTTTCTAAAGCTTCATAAACTGGAGCTCTCCTTGCTTGCAATTCTCTTAATGCTCAACTCAACTCAGTAGAGTTTAGTTCGTTGGCTGGTTAAGCAAATCATTCCCATTGGTACAGCTGCCACACTTCGGGTTTAACGATTCGTTCCAGCTGACGTACGTCTTGTCTGATGTTCATTATCGTCAATGTTTCCTTCCATCTTGTGATGTCGCTTCGCTACTTACTAACGTCCCAGTGGAGAATTTCGTGTTGGAAGTCTGTAAATATGCCAGTGAAATGGGATTCAAAGTAAATGAATTGAGAACGCTATTGAAACTGCGGATTTGTAAGTGCAGTTTCTCTTCCATGGTAAAATTCCCGTCAGATAAATGGAGTGGCCTACATAAATCAATCTTTTCTGATATATTTATCTAAACTTTACCGCCGTTATGTGGACGATACAATAGCAATAATCTCAACCAAAATAGATGCCATGACTTTTTAACAAACCGGACCGAATGCGCTAGAATATTACGTTCACTGTGGAAGGTAAAACTAATGGCTCATCGCCACTATTATACTAGAATGAGGAACAGCGCACTCCGGACGTTAATGCGTCACATGTGTCATGGGCAAAAAAGTATTTAAATTACGAAAGCGTCTTCACTACCTGTTACAAGAAAGGACCAATAAGAACCTTAATCCACAGAGTTCGTCGCCTGTGAAGTCCGGAAGTGCAGCAAGTAAACTTAGGTGAGAAATGCGTTGTCTATGAATGGCTACCCTTCCATTTTATACAGAAACACAATGCAAACGTGGGCTTGTGAGAACCCTATTTCATCGGGCGAGAAACATTTGTTCTGCAGATACACTGAGGGAAGAAGAAGATTTCCTAAGGGGAACATTACTAAACAATGGCTACCCAGAAAGGTTTATAGATATTCACTGTAGACCAATTCCAAAAGGTAACCCGTCCCAAAACGTTCATAAAAAGGCCATCTACATCAAGCTTGCATTCGAAGGTGATCACATTTACAATGATATGCGCCAGAAGTTGAGGTCAGCTCTAGACCGTACATTCCCAGCTGCTCAACTCAGACTCATCGCCTCCACTCGTGGAATCGATTTGGACAAACGTAAACATGGCTGGCAAACCAGTTCTGTCTCACACACGGTATACCAGTTCACCTGCAGTTGCGGTGACGCATACATAGGCAGAACAAACCGTCACAACGGATGGCCAAACATATTCCAAAGTGGTTGGTGAAATCGATGACGCAACCGACAACCAACAAGTGATTGCAAGAAATCCAGGATCATCTGTTGCAAAACATCTCATGGCAACAAGACACACAGTTGACCCCAATTCGTCTTTCAAACCACCATTACGTGATCGAAATGCAAAACTTTTAGCGTTTAGTGAAGCACTGCTTATTCGATTACATCACCCGACCCCATGCGCACAGAAGTTTTTGATACAAGCGATCCACTTACCGTGGAGCTGACCTTCTACTTCTAAATTTAGTAATCATTGTATGCTTGTACACGTTTGTTCACCAAAATTGATTCATCCGATGTGCCTGTTTGTTTTAAGTCAGCGACTGAGAAGATTAAACGAAATGTTAACATCTCGCGACATTTGTCTTCTTTCTGTTTTGATGAAATGGATAAAGGGAACTCAATGCTTCAAGAAACATAATAAACTTATCAATCCCAGACGAAAGTACACAATAGTTGAGAAGAAACCCCTATTCATTTGTGTCTCATCTAAAGGAGACGACGTGGTTGCACAGATGGACCATCAACTTCGTACTACACTTGAGTCTTGCCATCAATTCACTTCACTCGATTAAACATGAAAAGATACAAAGATCCAACTACCTCCAAATGCATCTCTATTTTGTTCAATGTATTTACGGATAGCGGTACATCGGAAGGACCGAATTCCGGCTACGAACCAAACACGGTGTTGACAAACTAAAGGTTTCCAGTGTTGACCTCAAACTTCAAAGCCCAAGGATGTTTTGGATTATCGAAGTGGTTGTCATTAACTGTTTGAAGCCTCCCCTTTGTGTGTAAGTCTTTTGTGTTGCGGTCGTCATCCTCATGCTATTTGTTTATAACATTCCACTCCTCCATCAAATCAGACATTCCCTCACCCCATCTTCGATAATTCATATATCTTATTTTCACATTATGCAACTCTTAATCCAAAAATTTCTTATTTAGATACCTTTCTAGTACTGTTTTAATTAAATTCTGGCTTTAACCAGATGAATTGTTCCCTTATCTGATATTCAGTAACCATTTTCAACCTTCCCTCCACAATTAATCGGTTTGCATTACGTAACGGTTTATATGCTAACATTTGACTCTTTAATCACTCCTCCATTCATCTCCAAATGAGTTTGATAACGACTCAACAACCATTTCTGGGACCAAACTAAAATAATTGTAAAAGCGTCCATATGTGGTATTCCTCTTTTTCGATTCCACCTTATTTACTGAGCGTAGACAGCTGACTGAGAGCACGCAAAATTGATGGCCAATATCATTTCTGCTCACATTATGTTACTTGTTTTATGCAGAAGAGATAATCGATCCAGTTTTTGAATACTCATGATCATTTGTGCATAAATTACGTTGCAAGCGCTTGGTTGAAAATTTCTCAACCGAAACGATTAACGTTCTCACTATATGGTAAAATATATGTCTGCGTACGCGAATCCGGATGTTACTAAGTATTGCTATTAGTTTCTCTCCTTCGCTCCTTGTACCACACTTTATCCGTAATGCTTGGCTCCTGATGTCGGTAATCAAAGACACGGTGTATTAATCATAATTCAATCTCTGTCCAGTTCAATGGTGTAAAACGTGCTATGGAAGCGTGAACAAAGTGTCGATTGCTTCAGCTCACAACAGATTTGAGACAGCACTGAACTCCTACTGAAAGGATTGGTTTCAATATTCATAAGGAAAAAAAATGGAAAACGATAAAGAAACAACGCGAGAATCGACTACCTCAGTCCCAGTAAATCTGCACGAGGCGCAAACCTGTGACAGAAAAAAATTAATTTAGTCAGCAAACGTGAATGCATTTGAGTGAGACTTACATCATCTACTTCGGAGTAGAATTCATGGAGTTGAACTCGTTCACGCAGTGAATTGGTGCGTTGGTCTGATTTTGCACAGTTTTGCGAGTATCTATAAACGTTTGAGAGAGAGAGTTAAGCACCGAAATCCATAATTATATAAAATTAATATNAATTAATATTTCTTATGCTAAGAACAAAAGCGTAGAGGGCAATTGGTTGTATGAAGTTTTAACTTTATCTCTATAATGCTTGAAAAATAAAGCGTTACGTAATACAGGTTGTTCAGCGTGCCTTGAAATATTCACATGACTTGTATCCACCAACCTTCAATCTAAGTTTACATCCTAAATGGACTCTGACGGAACTTGCTGAATAAGAACTGATGACACCAATCGCGACACTAACTGAAAAATTGATGGTATTTTCGAAAGTCTTACACGAATATTACTTGTTCTGTGTGATTGCTAAATCGATATATGGGAAATATATAATTCGAGTAACGAATTTATCAGTATATTGCTTACAATCAAACCAATACGCAATTACATGTACATATGCCGCTTTAAATGAAAAAGTTCTTCCTCATTATTCAGATTTCCTGTTTTGTTCTAGGTAGATACTGTTGAAAGCGATGAGCATCAGGGAGTTCACCACTGTTTGATAAACTCTGCCCCTACAAAGCAGTGAAGGATGGGCGAGAATTATCGTATTACACATCAAGCTTCTGAGAGCCATCCCGAGTAGTTCACATGATTCCCACGTTAGACTAACAACTCCAACTCGAGCCCGGAGTCCGATAGCAGTGGATTTGATAGATACGCACTACGCAGGATTTCTTACGGGGCTGAAACATTTGTGCAGCGCTTTCGAATACTTCCAGTGCTGAGAGCGGCACATGAACTGTGCACGATAAATGAACTTTGAAGACCAAACCAAACCCCAACGGGTGAGAATAAAATAACTGGCCCATCATTTTAATGGCATCGCAAACCTGTGAGTGCGGGAGGCTGAAGTCGATCCCACCCCACGACCAGTGATGATAATGAACAATGGTGCCACTTTTTCACAATTCAGTCATTTTGGCAATTGGTCAACTTCTGGATTTCGATGACAATGGTTTTGTTGTACTACATGAGTTAGTTCGACCGCTAATGTCAATAGCTAAACGAAGCGTTGATCACACAAAAATGTCTGCCGAGTGACCGAGCATTTCGTGTGACGGAGGAGTGTTACACTTTTGCATGAGATCAACGCACACATGCACACAGACACATCTTTTGCATTACCTTAAACTGACTTGGCTTATCAGGACAAGATAGTGAACCAAACACAACGGGCAAACCTCCCAGTACGGTGTGTCCAAGTAAGCTGTGGTCTGTTGAATATAATAAGTACAATGAAGAAGTTACCATTCTTTTTGACTATTTTTGATTATTTGAATTTTCAATATGGAAATTTGTGTAGTCCACAACTAACCCCACCAACTAATAAATGAAGTTCGTAACAATGACTGACAATCAGCAGGCAAATGCAAACGGGTCATCAGATTTTTCGCTTATTTACCTCTAATGCTCCACTTATACTTTCTTGCGTCGTTTTGAATTCTCTCGTGATCAGCTGATTGGATATTTTCGTTGACCCTATTTTACTTACTCTCTCACCAGATCATCACTCGGGTCGTGGCACTGGCAACACAGGAGAGCATAATCCATGCTAGATTGATTTTCAGGTTCATGAAGAGGTCAACGAATAAATGCGTGAACTAGCAGGCAGAAAAAACATTTGGCATTTTCGAGAGCCGAAAATTTCTTACATCGAGCTTTTATCAGGTATCAGATGCTGGAATATCTGGTATTTAGAATTTGTAACGTACCTCAATGAAAATCAGTTTCCATTACAAACGCTTTGCCACAACACTGCTATTTCAATTTATCAAACGTCTTATTACAAATGAAAAATTTCATGGAAAGAGAAATATGCAAGTGGGAGGTGAACCATCATATATTCATTAGAGCAAGCCACGTAAAACTCAGTCAGAGGTAGTATTAATTGGTTTTCCGTAATAAGAACTAATAAATTTTATGACGAAAATTGAAAATAAAGGAAGTATACAGAGGTTTCAAAATGAGATCAAAGAGACTGAAGGATCAAACAACGCCGGGTGGTTTAACTTTTATAGCGTATCTTTTTCATATAAAGACATATGTTCAGAGTCAGCTAAGTTGGTATCATGGAGAAAACGTGAGTTGGTGTTTTAAAACCACGAGTATTTTCACAAGTTTTCCACAAAATACGAATACGATGAAAAAGCTACTTTCCCACAGGGTACCAACTTTGTACGTTTCCTACACGACACTCCTTTTCCCCGTTTTGTTTACAATACCTTCTCCCTGGGAGTTACACATACACTTGTCTAATTGGTTTCAACATTAATCACTCACACAGTTTGTACAACATTCATTTGCAGCTGTAATATATGAAGTAGAAAGTCCCTGGAAAAGCGTTTAACTTCCCCCCCAAAATGTTTGTTTCAATGCGTATAAAGGGCCTCTAAAATCTTTTTCGCCCATGTTGGGTCTCATCAACAATGTAAAACAATTTTCCATCCCAGTGTAAGCTCGAATCGCAAACCTTTAGGTTGGGCGTAAAAACTCCCCTGTCTGAGCGATCAACATTCTCGCAGATGATTATGTGGATAGTGTGGTCTTGTTCATATCCCATTTGAGTTCCAATGCTGCATAAATTCTTTGAGAATAAATGTATTAGAAAAAAAGAGTGGCGAATAAGCATATAATCAATAAAAGCCACAGCCGAACAGCAATACACAGACCATAGTGTCCGTGAATTCACATGAAATTGTAACTGCCACAAGTCAAAAACCTTCGACTTTTTGCAGTTTCTGGTGCTTTATACAAGTGAATTTAATTTGATGATTTTTTTCCTGGAATATTGTGTAAATTGCAATTTTCATTTAGCTCATTCTCATCTTCATTGCACAGCGAGATACAGTGAAGCAACCTTTGCCGATCGTCGCCAAGCTCACAATTTAGAAAAATAAAGTGATGATTTCCAAGATCGTGAGGGACTGGGCCTAGCTGAAGGGCGGGAAAAAAGTGAACCTCTATGGTCAACGCACAGTGCGCAACCTAACCGTGCAAACATACCTTTTCAAGCATTCTTACCTGATAAGTAATGATAACCATAATGCCACTGCTATCGGTTAGTTACCGTATCGTTCAAAGCCCCCAACAAGCCAGTTGAAGAGTCTTTCGAACCCTAACCTGGAATACGGGAGGCACCTATTCTACCTAACAGCTCTGTGCAGTTTTTTACGCCTCAATTCCACGTTATCTGTTGAGCTTTACGAGGTTTATACCAACCTGGAACCGCAAGTGTGAATAAGCTACGGTGTGGTAGACGATGGCTGGGCATGCGCAATACGTGTCCTAAACACCGATGCCTACCGATCTGAATTCGATGGGACAACGAATTCTCCATCGAGTTATCACTAGATGCGTGACGATATACCCGCGCGAAAATACGTAAACATCGGCAGTGAAAGAACTCCAGAAGACGAATATCTTCCACAAGCAATTTTAGGGGCTCGCACAACTGACCATACACGGGGGCAGTATACAAGACCTTTCAGTTTTAACGAAAAATCGTGCCTGCACCAAAGGTGATTCACTTTGAAGCTGCATAGTGCATACCAAATGGAGTTACAGAACTTGGCGGTCTGTTAAGAGCGCTTTGCGCATCCTCCATGCAATCGAACAGACAAACAAGATCGTCAGCTTATTTTTAATGGCACAGCTTTCCTCCAGCTGCCCATTCAATACCAATGTCTAGGAGACTACTGAGTGCGTTCCCCACTATTTTGTCCATGACGATGTTGATTAGAATTGGCGAATTAGGGCACCTATGGCGAGCATCGCTCTTGGTTTTGAACGATTTGCTTAGCCCACTGTAGTTAGTAATCAAGTCGACGAGAGAGTTACCACCCAGAGTGAAAAGAATGAGCAGGTCTCGCTGCCTCCCCATTTTTTGAAAATTGAATACAGCTTTTGGTTAGCTGAGGCAAATTGAACAGACAAGCGTTGTATAAAAGTGTAGCATTGTACAGGGCAGTGAATACGCCGAACCCGGAATTTCAGCGGCAATTATGGGATGATAAGATCGAGTTGAACGGTCAAGAGCACAAGAAACTTATCCGAGGAAAATGTGTACGCTCCATTCATACCATTTTGATTCCTGACATACTGAGATCCGAAGAAAACCTAAAGTGAGCTAACAAGATAAGAGACAGATGTTCTGTGATACATTTCTAGTGAAACTTGTGACTAGTCACACTTTGTTAAATGTAGAAGGTGAGTGTGGCATACAACCTATTTCTATAATTTGTGACACAGAAACATAATTTCCAATGGGAGCAAAGAATCTGCACCTGCAAGGAAAAAGTAATCTGTGCAATATATCTTAACCTATCAATATTACGTTACATACAAGACCACGATCAAATATTTGAACAGAGGTTTTACATTCGAAGTACAAGTACTGACTTCAATGCCTAGCAAGCATTTGGTTGAATAAAAGTTATATCACTGAAACTAAGGAAACAAATTTACAGAACGATAGGGGAACAATATAAAGTCTCTACTTTACTCTGAGTCGCATAGGCTAGTTGGTCTTTATATATAATTTAGACTAGGGTGTAGAACTGTTCGACCGTAAAGCCGAAAATTGCAAAACCTCAAGTGTTTTTGTTTTCGTCAGCAGACACGCCAATGGACAAACGCACATGCGATACTGAATGCACCGTTTTGTGTCGCTTGCAAGACTATGCGCATGAGAACATGCACACGCACCGCCGAACCTCGGTTACCATGACATTAGTCCCGTGGAATGGATAAAACCGGACTACGAAATGAATGGACCGTAATTGTGAGTGAAGAATCCAGCAAACCGGGGACAACGGTAGATGTAACCAATTTAGGAAACGGTAGAAAACTCCCCGGTTCCACCCAGGGGCAAATGTTTCAGTGCACCAACTAATATAAATTTGCCGGTAACAAGAAAATACCCCAATCATGAGTTTTTCTTCATACACCAGCAGTGCTGAGAAGTTACGTTTGCCGTTTTTGTATAGACATAATGAGGCCAAAAGTATGTGTTTACAAACACACTTACATACGCATGTACGTTTGCATGTATACATCCACATCCGTTTCCTAAAATCACACAATCAAGACTGGTTAAAAAACACCAAGATTTGGATCAGAGCCAATTCACTTGTTTCAAAAGCTCAGAACTCTTCCTCTCGAGTTAACTAGTATTTCACATTTCCGGAGGGAGATATACAGAGAGCAGAGCTTCTCAAAACAAAATTTCAACGGAACACTGAATCCTTGTATGACAGCACAATAAAAGGAAAAAAGAGCTTGAATGATACATCTGCCGGAAGTGAAACGCCACTTTGAAACAATAGGAAAAGATACTCACGACTCGATTAATCTACAACTGACATGTAATGATGAGTCGATCTGCTAACCGTATACGTTCAAGATGGAAGAAAAGTAATGGTAAACTGGCGTTCTGTGAAATGTAAAATAAATTGAGTAATATTTAACAAAAGACCCTGATAATCCCAAAATAGAAAGCGTTTGATTAAATAGTGTTCAAAACGTCTTAGGACAGTGGTGAGGAATTTGAATCAAATGGCCAAGATGATTGGGAAGCGAGACCAGTATCTTAAAAGAGTTCAATCTGCCAGCGTTTGTGCCATACGTGTTGAGCACCGTCTTCGATTAATTGATAGTGTTCGCCTTTGCTGTTATCCAGACACTTGGAATTATGAGGCAATAGATAGAGTACTGCGAGGGCTGAGCTGTTTGTGTGTGGTGTTTGTATTTGATCACTATTATTTTGGGTGCTTCACCTGGGAAGTATTCTACAACGCAGGTGCATAATTATCTCTTTGTAACTGCATTCAAGTTTCCAGCCATCGACAGAATAAATAATGCTGCTATCCAAAACATTTTTTGTAACCGCCAAAAACAACAGCTGTGCCCTTCAACTTGGTCATTTCATATCAACTTGAAATGTTCCACTAAAGTGGTTTGTGAGTCTTTGTAATAATAATCAGATGTTCAAACATGACTGCGGGCAAAATATTCAAATAAAAATTTAATTTTGGTACCTGAAGGTTTGTAAATATATCCTCCTCGGATTTATTGTTTTAGTTGATCAACAAAAGCGATTCTATATTTTGCAATTCTTAGTATGGAACTCGCTAGTGTGGCACCAACTTATCCTCAAGAAGATTTGTACTTTACAGCATTGTGGTTACAAAACGTTGATTTCTCCTAAAATGATCATGCAGTGCAGTTTACAAACTACGGTGCTTCAGACTCCTAAATACTTAGGACCCTGACTTTCAAATGGATAGGATGTTTTATTTGAAGGGAACTACCGAGAGAATTGTTTGGTACAACAAGCCAATCAAGTCTTCCATGCAGGCTTCAGAATACTCAAACATCTTCCTTGGATTTATCAGAAAACGGTTGTCACTCTCCCTTTTGCTAAACCATAGATTTTCTACGCTTTTACACTAAAAACACTACGGTAGAACTGATGGCGATTCCGTGGTTTCCTAGTTCGGGGCAACTTGGCTCTTGTTCTGATGTAATTCTGCTCTATTGGATCAGCTTCGTTTACATGTATGCACTGCATTGGGAGATTCGAATGGGATTGATCGGAAACGAACTCAACTAGGTCATAACGGAACACGGTGATAAAATATACCAAGTACTGAAAAGCAAATGGGAAGGGAATGCTTTTCATAAATGGTCCGATTTTCACTCAATGCACATCATCGGAGAATTGAGTGTGATTAATTGAGTTACAGCTCTCATAGAGATACTGATGATGAGGTTGATTAAAAAAGAGCGTGTGATCCGAATCCAGAATGACAGCCGGTCGTTTTAGACGCCCCAGGGTGGTTCAAAGTATAAATGATTCACTCATTGATTGAAAGAAGACAATCGTATGGGTGGAATCATATTGACACGGATATTAGTTCACAAATAGAGTGACTGTTCACGGACAATCATCGATTTAATTTCGTGGAGTTTATGTAATGAAAGGTGGATTTTTGGCACGACGATACAGTAGCCAGTTCCATCAAATCTCCTAGTACATAGTTATCACTTTTTTCTCAGCACAAAATAAAAAAATGTTTTGGATTGAACACGTTACAGTTACAGTGCAACATAAAAAGCAAAACTGAGAATGTCCCCGTGTGATATAACGAAACCCGTCTACGTAACTTACTTCTTTTCAATAGATTCACATTCGGAAAGAACGCGTACACTGGCGTTGGGATTCTCTTGAGCCACCTTGACACCCAAGTCTAACAGCTTTCCTACTCGACCGGAACACGATGATAGCGTGGTGGCAAACGCCTCCTGTTGTCGAAGTTTTTCTCTTAGTGGGTCCAAATTAGTCTGTATAGTGTGAGAAAGAGACGGGAAGAGGTTCGTCATCACGTGATAGATTCTGTGTTTGAAGCGCATGAAAACTGGGTGATTGAGTCCGATCCGAATGTAGATATATCAAACCTGGACGTAGAGCCAAATGAAACGCAATCGTTGAGTTTTTCAGCAGTTCTCAATCGCTATTAGGTAATCCGAAAATGAGCTTTAGTTGTCAACTGAAGCCTAGTATCCGAGTTGGTTATTTAATTGCATGTGTGTGAACAGGGGAAGCTAAACACAATAGAGGTATCCGAGTAGATATATGTTGTCTTCGCTCTACCTGTGAGAACCGAGCTTCCATTTCCGGTGGATTTATCTAATGCCAACGTTAACAATTTGAAGCATTATGTGTGTTTTATCCGATTAATCCGAACAGAGATCAGGCCAGTATAGTTCCCTGATAAACTTTAATTGAAAAATTCGGGCATGGATGCAACGCTGTTTAAATTATGACAGTATTTCAATATTAAGGTGTATAAGGGTACGATCTGTATTGAACTCAGGCTATCTTACAGGTTGATGGAAATCATTTTCCAGCAAGATGGAAAGTGATGAATTTCAGCCAATAATATTTACCTTTGAATTTGTTGATGCATTTTGTGTACACTTACAATTGAATCGCATTAGTCATCTCACCATTGCTTGTGAATGCTTTTATCTGCTCTCTTACAACATCAAGAATGTCAAAAAAAGAGGAGAGCTGAAGGAGGGTTTTCTGTATCCATATAACATATAACATAAAGAATGGTGCTTGGGCCTACTTTCAGCTGTGAAAATTTCGTATATAAGGTAATTCTTTATGCTTTATGCTTAGCTTCATACGCATCAAAGATGCTTCATCATTATCTCATTTAGTTACTACAGTAGGTTATTTCATATGCCCTATACTTTTCTCACTGACGTCGTTATCAATAACCTAAATATAACTATTACGTTCTGTCTCAACCGCAGGTTACTAACACGTTCAATTAAGCTTTCAGATATATTCATGCCCTGTGCCCTGCTTGCACGCGCATTTCAGGGTGTCGTTTTCATAAAAACAATTCATCTGGCTCTTAAGTGCATTCTTTTCTTTTTCTTTCCAGGGATCATTGTTTCCAAAAAGGGCTTTTGAACGTCCCAATAAACATTTACTCAACTGGAATGGGTAAAAGAGGGGTTATGGAACTTTATAGAGATTATTTCGTACCCTCTGTCTTAGTAGTTATTCATACACCAAAAACGTTCACATAGATAACGGCAAATATTTATATAGAGTCAACGACAATTTAATAAATGGAAGAAATCAGCCGGTGGCAAAAGTTTTTAACCTTTTCAAGTTATTTACGTTCGTCTCTGTCTCTAAAGCGTGTGTTTGTGTTCCTTGACAATTCGTAGTTTGATTCTAACATTGTCTGATTTTATTTTGACAACGTGCGGACTGAACGGGTGCAGCCCAACTAGTTGGTGAAAAAGATCGACACATTCTTGTGCGTTTTTTTGATTAGTTCATCATACATTGAACATTCCCATCGTGACATCCAAAAAAACAATGTAGCGAATTTCTTCCGTGGGTTAAGATATAAGATTTTAAAATTGTCAGATTAGTGCAACGGTCTCATGTGATGCACATGATTGGTTGATTGTGATGTTGTGATGATGGACGTCGGAAATGAACAGCACAATCCAACAACTGTGAACATTTCCAAAGCACACAACAACAAAGACAAAAAGCTCTGCCCTTTCAATTCCAAACCATATATTAGAACATCATAATTAACCAATCAAATGCACCAAATCCAAAATGGACGACCTTTGACCTTCCAGTTTATTAACGAATTCCTAGAATCAACTCATTACTGCATTACCACATATGATTTCAGATGTGTTCCGATTTGAACCTTGAATCTAGTAACGAGATTGTTTGATTAATGTTAGAATTTTGGGCACCAGAAATCCGACCGAAATTTGTTCAATTCCTCAGAAATTACATGGGGATACTCCAAGGTGAAACAAATTCATCTCAGCGGTTTGCAATGCCGTTGGAGATCTTTCAAACAGTCTAAATTATTATGTATCTCTACTCATTAGTGATTCGATTCTGTCACGTCATATTCCTGCAAAAAAGGATCGCCACCCAGCCCCCCCCTCACCCTACAACTAAGATCTATGCCAATATTGCAGAGCACGCCTTCCACCCGTCTTGCTGTAGTTGCATCTGGCCCATCTGCGCGGTTGTCGAAACCTGACTAGGGAAAGCTGTCCTGAATGGCTCCCTCAGGAAAATTCCACGTACGCTGCTTCTTTTCAACAAACAACATTTTGCAGTCACATTATTGTGCTGTTCGGTTCGCACCTACGCATTCTAGGTTCCCGCCTGGATTTAAACTCGTCTATCTGCACTTCCTACTCTCAGTTGTCTAACACTATTCGAATTTAGTTATTATTCAACAGTTGTTCAATGGGTTAGCCGAGATGGTAATAACTAAACATTTCGTTTGTGTACTTTTCCGTCCCACTCCACTCGACACTCCCGCGTTTACTTAATGGAAAACCCCAAGTCTTTTGAACATAATAAACCGGATCGAGGTTAAATTCTCACATAAGAGCTTCATGTTCCAAGGCGCATGAAGTAATCGGCAGCCCCATTTCTTCTCAAAATGCGTTCAAACGCTTCTGCTTTGTTACAGTAATGTGAATTGATTTGTTTGTGAAAATTTGTTCCAAATTATTTAACACTGATCAACTTTCTCCACTAACATATGGGCGTGTTGGTCAAGAAAACAGTTACGATCAACGAAGGTCTTAGGGAAGCCAATCGTTTTGCAAACTTCGCCCCTCCACACATTCAAATTCATACAACCGGACTACCAATATGTCCTTTTATAGCCATTCGTTCTTGTGCAATGTAGTAGAACTGCCAAAAGAGAGAGCAAGTCAAAAAACAATTCGCTTCGTGATATTGCGCCACACTGAATTGTGTGAAGCAGTTTTCTGGAAGACGAGTAGCGAGAATAGAAACACGTTGGGATAGAGAATAGACCGAACAATATTGGTCTTCGTGCATTCGAAAAAGCTTAAAGTTGAATTCCACTCACCGGTAATCCGTCCTGATCTAAGAACGCGGTCTGTTGATTGAGCAAAACTGAAAGCAGAGAAGCTTCGCTGAAGAAGTACTGGAGAGAGAAGAAAAACGGAAAAGAAAACGGCGAGAGAACAGACATTTTGGCTAAGAGATCGGAAGAAATATCTGATCAAAACAATCCCTACAAGCCGGAACCGGAGCTGTCCGGGAAATGTGGGACCCGCATCCGAACAATCAAACATCAAAATAACCTTCAAATGGTAGATTGATGTCAATATATCGTGGTATAAGACAAACACATGACTTTGGTGAAGGCGGTCCGGCAAAGCGATAAAGCAAAACAGATATTTGCAGCTGATTGATTAGTTGTTTTCAATATTAAGAGAAAACTAAGTGTTTTACTAAAAACACATGTGCACATCATCCCCAAAGGTTTTTTAATTTTTTTCTGTAGTGCTGAAAATGCACACAAGCCTTATTTCTTAAGCAATTCTGAAAGATGTCCGGTACGTTCTGAATTTGTTTTGATTGCTTACGATGGATCTCATAGGGTGCTCTAAAGGTGAAAAAATGCTACACAGAAAACTATCGTTTTGGTTAAGGAACGCAACGTCCTTTATTGTTTAACGTCAAACTGCATTGTTTCATCATTCACTCGATAGAACTGTTCGGCGCATTTACCGCTGCCTTTCACCAATCACTGATAATCATGGTCGCGATCTGAAACGTGCGTGTTTATCCTCAAACACGTGAATGGCCAGGACACCCAACAGGTTGACAATAAGGCGTTGGTTGGATAATCGATTGTGTAGATCTAACAGAACAAAACTATGAGATCCAAAAATTGACGTGAATCAATTCGTTAGACTGTTTGAAAGCTAGCTCATTCCCATGACGTTAGAGAATAAACAAAAAAGGTTTTGTTACTCTGTCTAGGTGCATTCCTGGGCCACCAAAAGACACTTTAGGCTAACCGAAAGTACACAGCAAATCATCGCAGGTCAACCACAATTATTGTAACCCATAAATGATTCGAAGCTCTTGAAATGGTGCCGGTAGTATGCCGTCCCATCCGGACCGTCCAAATTAAACTTTTGCCTGGCTGAGAATGACTTTACCCCGACCTTCATTTGACGCAAAATGGAACTGAGTCCAATAGATGCTGCAAATAATCCTGTGTTAACCGTGGCCCTTTTCTTACCTTCCTCGTATCAGGGGTCGGTATTGTACCCTTCTGACATCCATTTGGACACTATATTCGTTACAAACTCAGAATCTTGATGGAGAAAATCCGTACTAGTTTTCATGAGAGCTTCTCATATATCTTTCATTTAAATTCACGGTTTTCCTATGTCGCTTGTAGCGGGAAAGGCCAAAAAGGCCTTTCAAAATCGAATGACTATTCTTTTTATGTTCATCTTTTGCCCTTTCTAGGCAAAAATATAAGCAAATATAAGTCTATTTTGATGATTATTTTACAAAAGTTGAATTTAGGAAACCGTTTACCTGGAAAATAACAGACAACTAACTCCGAATAGTGCGGTAAATAATTAAGCGAAACATCTTCTTCCGATGTCCGCCAGAATGGTAAATTTTGCGCCACAATTAAGATACACAAATTCAGAAACAAACTACACGACTGACAATGCTATCACGTTCATGTTAGAATAACTTGCCTCGGCAAAAATTTAAAAAAATGCATCCGCCTGGAAGGATAGTTATCTTTCCAGTCAAGAACTCCACTAATGAGAACCAAAGAATAGTCCAATAAATTTATTTAACAAAGAATATTCAAAACAGCCGAAAAAAGACAAAAAATGGACGTACACACCAACTATGCCAAATGGTCATAACTGTGACTGAGACGTAATGCCTATTATGAATTGTTTCAACTTCCACAACTACGAACACGATTTCTTCGAACTGGTTGCAAGATTCCAAAAACAAACTCATCTAACAAGCGTGAATTCATAACACTCTATCCAACTATATGAGTGGGACAAACGACAGGGCAGTCAAAGAAACGTAAGACAAAACAATGTCATCACTTTGAACGACCAACAAAACATCTAGTGGAACTAAAAATGTCTGCAACAAAATTCAAACATCACAGTGCATGTCATGAAAGGAGAGTCATGCAATTGATGTTGTTCAATACTGTCATATAGAAACCAGCCCCAGGATCATATAGTTCACCTCCGAAATCCTCAGTATGGTCGGGGCTGGATGTTTAGAGTTACGGCCGGTCACTCTTCCCTTGCACCTCGTGAAGTGCTGCCGTACAACCAAGCGTCTCGAATAGCCTCTCCTGAGGGAGCCCTACTCACTTCCTTCTCGTGGTAGAGACGTTTTCGCACCAAAGTGAGGGAATGAAAAACTGAAAACCGGGTTGGTGAACCATGGGCAGTTCCCTTAGGGGAGTTGGACAAAATCCCTGATTCCAAACGAAACAAGAGGAGGCGTACGAACGACACCCACACTTTTCCAGTTGTGCCAACGGTCACCGACTGAATTTGGCATTAAAGTGTATTGGACACCTTGAGTGTTTGACCTCGTCCGAAAGGGGTATGATCCGATAAACTGGACACCGGCCCCCCAGTAGACTGCGGACTTTGAGCTCTGTCCTGTTGTCGTGCAGGTCAGACTCTGGCTAGCCGAAGGCTCATTTTGTGGATTCCTCTAGAAAATTCATCTACCTTGGCCTAGGCAACCTGGCACTATTCTTCCAACACGCAAATCATGTAACGTTCTTCTTTTTGTCAAAAGTATTGTACCATGATTTGTTCGACATACAGTCTGGCGTCAGACTTGTGCGAAATATGAATTATATAAGTATCATATGCTTCAAAAATATTTCCTTCACATGCAAAACGTCCCACTGCACTGCTTTCGGGAGCTACACTCATCGTGAATAAGTGCCGGTTTGAAAATCCGATTGATAAAAGAACCTCCACGAAGTGAAAAAACGTCGTCACCACTAGTTGGTACTTTAGTACCGTGACTGTTAGTAAAATATTTTGATCGACAAAATGCTTCCATTTTTCGATAAGATTTTTGGGACAAAACATAACTAATAAAGTGAGTACAACCAGTTTCACGAATATTCAGTGGTGCAAAACCCGGCCAAATTTTGAAAGAATTAAGAAAGTAATCCGTTTATTTCAGTGACTAAATTGACATGTCTGCAGACGTAAAGCGTAACATAAACACTAATTCATATATTTTTAGTGTGTTACTCAGTTTATCTTAGATTACCCGTGAAATTCTTCTGCCCAATAGATGCTAACTGTGTTAGCGTAAGCTCTACAACCAATATGAGATGATAGAGCGGCCATAAACAGATCTGGACAGATGCCCAACTTGTGCCACCATCTTCATCGGAGAGCATTGAAAGAAATGGTCAGTTTTTTTTCAAAAACACGTTGAAACTGCAACAACCGTTAAATTCGGTACCATTCATTCAACTTAACCTCGTCCTCCTTGACCACGTTGGGAGTGATAGGTTCGAACTCTAAAAATTTACTACTGAATACATTACAGACTTTGAAAAACCTGATGGGTTTTTTTATTTTTGGGGACAAATTAGCTACTTGTTGAACTATTTGGAAAGCAACGATTGGAACTTTAAACTGCTTTTTCTCTGAAAATGCAATGTCCAAAGTTGTCGTAAACTTTGCATGTGTAGCACAAATGTACCTAGTCCTCAGTCAGTCTCCCCCTCTGAGAAGCAGGCCAGCTTGAGGAGAGAAACACTCAAGATTGATCCATTAATTTTTATGATGCCAAGGTCAACGCGACACCCGATTGCGGAATACAAAAAGCTCTGACCTGGCGGAACATATAGCAACAAATGGAATGGGGCGTTGAATTCCCTGTCTACAACACCATTAGTTTACCAAACCATTTCCCATGTGTCTATTCTACCCCCAAATCCCTACACAGAGGGAAGAAGAGCACATAAGGTGGACGGGTTTAACTCACGTGACTCTCTCACGCTCTGATCCATAAACATTCTGCTTATCGCTTAGTGGACAAATCGTTGATTGATGTGCTTTCCGATGTGAGTACAGTAGATGAGACTGAATGGAGAGTAACACGCTGATGAAGATACTCAGTCAGTTGTTTTTTGTAGTTTAACATGGATCCTATTCCAACAGTCCCTGTAGGACTCAATTGTAAAATCTGTCCATTCAGTGGATCAATTTCCCATGGGAACAAATAGCAGTAATTGATTCTCTACCGACACACAAGCAAAAGTAAAAGTACTAGGTACGTGTTGACGGAGTCTTGGCAGTAGAACGCAGATTAGATTCGCGAAAACGGGTAGTTGCAAAATTGGTTCTACATTGCATCTTTTTAAAGTAACGTTTATTGCGAAGCTTAAAAGGGAAACTAGGTATTGTTTCTCCCTTATGCGTGATTTCTGTGAAACTGTGTGAGATTCGTTATAACGAACGGGAGGATTTTAATATACGGTACCATCCGCCATCTGGTTGAATGGAGAATATTATGGAGCCTATTGCACTGGTTTCTCGCGTGGTTATTTGCAAAAAGCATGGAAGCTAAGTTATTTGATAAGAATTAGTGTTACTTTTTTTCACCCCTGCAACATATGAACGGATCTCAATCTGGTCTAAGTTTCTGTTTTTTCTCACGCTTTACACTGTACAACACGGAACAAGCACAAGTTCCACTTGACTGTACCCTGAACATTTGCATATTGCTCACAACTATTTACGGTTCGGAAATGTACAAGAAATGTGCAACCGGAATTTTTGTAACCCGTCTATTCACTCGTTCTGTTTCAGAAAGGAAATCACTCTCGTCTGTCTAATATCACAAGCACTGGTTGCTATCGGTCACCTATCAACTTTGTCACTAAGTTTCTGTTTCTCATCAAGACTTGTCCACGATTCAATTTTTCTTTTATCATTTTTTCCCACAAAAGTTTCCTCAAGATGAACCCCAAATCTTGAGAACTGAGTTAGGCATTTCTCTGTTTTCAATCTGCTCGAACGAATTCCCCTTTTGCATGAATGGCAATGATGCTCATTGAAACAAAACCGTTATTCAATCAGTAACTATATTGCTAAAAATACTCGTTTTCCTCTTGCAGATTTTCGGTCTTTCATGGGTTAAATTATTCTTCAAACCATGCTCCTCTCGATTGGATTGTTTTTCGGAAAACAGAATCCAATCAAGTTAATCGTTTATCTTATTCCGATATCGGCTGAATATCTCAGTTTGCTTTCGCGAACATTTCAGCTCTTCAATTTAGATTCATAACCCGATGTGTATTTTATTCAAAAAGATTTGCTTAGTGACTTGCTGTTCGCAACGGTCTATCGAGGGAGCGGTTTGCTTTATTTCCAACTATGTTTTTCAGTTTCTCAATACGTGCGTTGGTTTCCCTCCAAGTGGANGAGATGACTTTGTAATGGCTCAAAGCATCTGTATATCCGTCATTGAACATTCCAGCCGTCCTTCTAACGCTTCAAACTTTAGAAAGCTTGCCTATCCGAGGGTGAATATGGCCTTTTTTGAACAAAGGAAAGCTCCCACGAGCTGTGCATCTCAGGATATCTGCAGGAAAAATTCCACGTGTCAACTTTTCGTTGCGAGGGTTTTTCAGTAAGGCGACAGGAGGAGAGCGCGAGGTTAGAGCGCTGCTGAATAGTTGTGTCATCTGAAGGAGCTGATAAACCCTGATTCCAAATATTTGTTGGGCTTTAGGACATCCCGGTCACATTGACAATGTCTGGATTGAGCACTGGAGAGTGTACTGGATACCCCGGACGTTTGATGAAACTTATTAGACACCAACGCCCAATGGACTGGAGCTATCACACGCCATTCCGCCGGATGGTCGCTCACACTTTGGTTAGCCCCAGGCTTAGTTTTTGAAACCTGATCACATCTATCTACCCTTATTTAAGTAACCTGCTGGTATTTTACCTTTGGGTAAACCGTGCACTGATTGCTTTGTGAACGACCGAGTGCACTACGATTTGTTTAGCGCAGTCTAAAAGAAATAGTAAATAATTTTTATTAGTGTTACCGCTCTCTAATATTCCATATTTCCATTGGCGATAAGCATAAGCTGCTAAACAGTTCTAGCCATTTTCTGTTAATATCATTTGAGTCATAACCAAATATTTCACAGTGACCATCGAATTGGGACCACAAACATATGCATCGAATATTAATAAAATCTGCAAAAGAACGATGAATTTTGGGTCACTCTTCTTCGAAATCGTGAGTGATACGAATTCGTCTATCCGAATGATGACCGAGCTTGTCTTTGAGGATTAAGTCAAACGAAGGATGACAAACATTTGCCTTCTGTACGCACCAAAAAACTGAACCGTATTTCAATTAGTTAAATAAATATTATGCTTATTCAAGCATTTCTATAACTAACCATTTCGAACAACAGTACTTCATGACAGATCCTGTTCACTTGCACAAGTACCTGTTGTAAATTACCACGTTCTTTATGCTTTTAATAGTTTATTCTACTCTGCCCTCCCCCACAACGGTTTGATGACCTCTTTAAAACAGTATACATATCGGGGTGCCAATATCTGCTAAGGATTGTTTCATTCCAACCGTCCGATAGCATTAAAAAGCGATTGAATGTCCAACGTACAATCTTGGAAACCACGAGACGAACAGATGACCACTTTGGTTACCATCAGAAAGAACTTGTTTTTGCGACTTATCAAACAAACAAGCACCGATCAATGAAAAACTGGAAGCCTCCAACAGGCTGTTGTCGCCGAAAAGGTGCAGTAAATTGTGGCCGTGCTTTTGACAGATTCTTGACAAGTGTTTCTCACCAAGAAAAAAAAGCAGTTCAATTGGGCAGTTCTTAAATAAGAACGAACTTAGTTACGACAACGCATCTGGTCGTTTTGTCCCTTGGTTTCGTTTTCCCGAAGAATAACCTTCAGGGATGAAGGGTAATAGGTTATTTAAAATTATGCAAATCACTAGTGAGATTTCGTTGTTCAACTCCTCAGATTTGTTTGGAATGAATCCTTGAGTTTTCGACCCTCTGCTAGCTTCAGTTGCAATTTATCACTAGAACAGGTAAATTTCTCATTTGGCCAATCGTACTTTCCCCACTGATTAATTGAGATTTATTCTTCGAGCAGCCAGAATTGTTTTTGGTCATTTATTACCAATCTGAGGTTTAGTACCACATCTGCTCATTACTTCAACCTATTGCTACCTTTTAGAATGATATTTCGATTTCAATTATTAGCTTTCGTATTCTTCAAAACGTGTGCCCGAATATTACGATCTTTAGCCTCCGAATGGAACCAGGCAGCTCGTCTAACCTCGTTTTCAGATACTCCAAGATTTCGAGTGGAATGTGCACACCGTGAAAGAGAGGTGAGTCAGGTGATCGCACTTCTTTGGAACGGTGGCCCAAATTTCTTCGCCTCAAATCGTTCTCTGTGTGACGGGGTGTACCAATGCTTGTCGCATTCTGTAGATGAACAGCACCCATCGTGACTATGTACTAAATTCTGACGACAGACCATCACAACATGTGCGACTGTTACCTTTGTGATGAACAACGACACTATTTTTTCAATTTTTATTCACAACGGGAGAGCTTACACGTGTGCTCCTTGATCTATGGGAGAACAAGAGTAACATCCACAAACTAATTGGAGAAATAACGGGTGATTTTGGATGCAATGTAGGCTGACTGTAGCTCGGGATGTGGAGGGTGGTGTTAATGGATTCTTCAGCTTGGCAGAGCTGCTCTGGAAAAAATACCTGATAAGCTCAAGTCATAATTACACTTTTGGGTTTGTATCGACACATACATTCACTTCTTGGACAAATGATTTCTGGGAGAGTGTTCGTTCACATTGTTCAGGATTTCCGGTCATTTTTCGGAAGGTCTTATTACCCTTGATTAACGCAGACTGATGTAGGATAATAGCTCTCATATTTGTATGGGGATTTATTCATTGTAAACTCCATTTATCCACATAAATGCCTTTTTCAGCAAGATTCATTACTGCAGGTTATCCAATCATTCTTCAACCTTGCCGTATTGTCCTTCAGTCAAATTCTGTTTAAAAAATTATGAACGGTTTGCATGGCGATTGTGAGATGTTCAATACTCTCAATGGGATTCGAACCCACGCATGGACGTCGCGTACGCTTTGTACGCGCATGCTCTACCAGCTGGGCTACGAGGCCACGCCTATAGCACCAATCTTTTCAAAGTCGAAGTACCCATTCAACTTGAACAGTGTTCAGACCTAAATGAGGCTTGCCAAAATATGTGGTGTGCGTATAAAACTCGGATTCAAAGCTAGTACGATATGTAAGCTCCGATACTGATAATGGGATACATTTCTACCGCGGACAAGAATTAAGGCCCTCTGAAACCTGTTGCTCTCAGAACTGTCTTCATAAATATTTATGGTTGTGATGTCCTGATTAATAAGATATATCTGCTTGGCCTTAAGATTCAATAAGTTAGATCAAGGTTCCAAAAGCACATCCAATCAAAACCACTTTGATTAATTTGGTTATTTTATCAAAATGATCACTTTACCAGTTTCAGACTTCAGTTAGAAAACTATATTCCATAGCTCATGGGTTTACAACCATGACTCTTCGTAAAGCTTGGTTTATGCATTTGAGTATTAAATAAAACGAGGAAATCGAAATGAAAACGAGCCAATACCCTCTCCATCAGTACTGTAAAATAACGAGTTAAATATCGATTTTCAGGAAGAGAGTGGAGGACAGTCAAAGGCTGTTGGACGATATGGAAACACTGCAGCAGTACTGATTGGATCTAAACGCACAACTGAAGAGTTTAAACTACTAATACTCGAAAACGACTCCGTGTATAGGACGATAGATAATTATCTTAGAAGGAAGGAAGAATTATGAAACCAACCCAAGTTTGCAAATTGCTTTGCCTTGGTTGGATACCTATAAATTGATTGTCCAAGAGATAAGACATTTTTGTATACGAGGATTATAGGCCCTGACCTGGTAAATCTCAGTTGTGAGCACTCCTGATTTTCAATAAGCTATTAAAATATGAACTGTCAGCAGGGCAGTAGTTCAGATGCGACAACCCATTTAAGTATCATAATCAGAGTGTATTCAGCGGTTCCAAGATGAAACACGACCCTGGAGGGCAACAGGTAGAACGCAAATGTTTTCTCTCAAGGTGTAAGGATAAATAAAAATAACGTAGATAAAGACAATCGGCTTCCAAAACTAGGCAACTTGGAGTGTTGATACAGTTGTTCAGTTCAATTGGTTACTCATTTCTCGGGTATATTCTGGATTATAGATTTTTAAGGAGATTGGAGAACTGATGCGAATGATGCATCAATGTCAAAACCTTTGAAAGAATTATGCAATATTCATATCAGTTTCAGTCCAGAATCCTCATATAATAGGTGTGACAATCTTTTTTACTCACTTAAATTCAATCAATCTCAACAAATTTCTATGAAGTTGTTTTTGCCATTTAAGTAAAGCTGCTGTGTACTGACCGAAAATAAAACCATCGACTAGTTTATAACTTAAAAAAATGAAAACTTTTCTCATTTCCACCGTGTTTTCTGGTTAAAACGTTGCTTGGATCAAACTATTCATGACTTCTGTGTATAAAAAAGAACTTTGAGCAAGAGGCGAAGTGTATGGAGCATATATAGTTACTATGGCTACAAACAACCACAATGAAAATGTTACTTGCAACTGTTGTAGATCTCCCACAACAAAATGTTTTCTATTCCTTGTATATTCTTTTGTCACGAGATGGCTGGATCGTTGGCTAACTTTTCTTTGCAAAACTTCAGTGGAACGGACAAAGATAGTACATTATCGGGAGTGTATTAGTTCGGGTGAATTTCCGATGCGGTTCTCAAAATTACTTTTGAAGTAGAAATTAGAAGTGAACACAGTAAACTTGAATAACTAATTTCCATCTGGAGGCCGCGAGCTCCCCCAGATGAATAAGTTCATCGAGACACAAAACCGTTTCGCTATTCTTCTACGTAAACTCAATTTATTTTGTCGCATTAGGTATGAAAATTTCTCACGAATGACCATTTGGAGTACAAAAACAAGAAAGCTAGCACAACTGACAAGCTCTATGCTGACTTCATAGCACAGTTCCCATTCCGAAAAGCACCAAGGGATATATGCAAAATCTTTCCGCAACTAGACGAACCGTCGCTGGGTTTGAACTTCAAGATTCCCCAAAAAAAGATGAACGCGATTCAAACAAAGATTGAATTCGAAAACCAGTTTGGTCATTTAAAAGATATTTCGGCAACCTCGGATGTGAAAAAATGGACATTCCGCACACCTTCCTTTCAGTGCCCATAAGACAAAAAAACAAAACAATATAAAGCTATACAAGAAATGTGGATGATGTCCAAATTAAAATTTCCCAAACCCGACCAGTGCTCTGGGTTGGTCATTAAGACTAAAGAGAACTACAAAGAAAAAGGAATCAAATATTGTCGGATGAGAGCGAATTCAAAGTGGACA
This sequence comes from Echinostoma caproni, assembly GCA_900618425.1. NCBI lineage: Eukaryota > Metazoa > Platyhelminthes > Trematoda > Plagiorchiida > Echinostomatidae > Echinostoma > Echinostoma caproni. Next base: position 33,732 of record UZAN01041920.1, read on the forward strand.
ACACGCCTGATAAGAACAATCTCACGGGAAAAAATCATTCGAAAGCTTCAGAATCTGTTATCACATGGTTACATTTCTGAAGCTCAATATAAAAATATGAAACCAGTGGGAACAGAGACACCTCAAATGGGAGGTTCACCCAAGATTCACAAAACCCGTGCCCCCTTCAAATCAATCTTATGCTGAATTCATGACATACTGAACCCTATTTGTAAAGCTCCGACGCCTCAGTGTATTGAAGACTATTTTGAACTAGCACATTCAATAGATAATTGTAAATTATTTTGTCACAAGATATTCTTCATTGACGTTGATTCCCTTTTTACAAACGCTCCCCTCAATAAAACAGTAGACTTTTTATGTGAATGCATCTCCTCAATTCGCCTTCCTATTTTGATTGATTATAACAAAGATATTAGCATTCTTTGCACTGAGAGCATACGTTTTGAATTTGAAGGAACAGCGCACAGACAAATTGACGGTGTAGTAATGGGCAGTCCCCTGGGCCAAACACTAGCTTATATATTTCTATGAATGGTTGAAAGACGATAGACGGATCGTATTTCAATGGCTGTGCTGTATTAACATTATATCGATGGTATTTGATTTTCACCGACTCCAATCTTTTTAACACCATTTTTACACTATTCATCCCTAAATTTGTTTCCATTGTGCCGGAAAAGATGGCTGTTTTATTTTTTTAGATTTGAAAATCAGTAGGCGAGCAGATGGCACCTTGCAAAGATCCGTCTACTGGAAAACCACATGGAGTGGACAATACTTACAGTTTGCCAGTTTCGTTCCTGTGTCATACAAAAGAGGTCTGGTGAAGACTCTATTCCATCGTTCCTGGAATATTTGCACTCCTAACACTCTTCAAGAATAAGATGGCCTTCTGCGACGGACCTTACTGGATAACGGTAATCCAGAGAAATTTATTGATGTACATAGCAGACAAAGGTCATAGGTTGATCTCGTTTGCGAAGTCCTAAAAAAGGAATCTTCCTCAGATTTGCCTTCAAGGGTGATCGTATAATGAACGACGTGCGTGCAAAGCTTCAGGTGGCATTAAGTCGAAGGTTTTCTATTGCACAGCTTTGATTGATACTGTATACTCAAGGACTTTGATTGGAAAATCAAAAACATAACCCGTCGTAAAATTCTGATTTACAGTTCACCTACCTGTTCACTTGCAGTTGCGGTGGTACTTACATCGGCAGAACGAATAGGCCCCTGGCACAACGGATGTCTGAACACATTCCCAAGTGGTCGGTACAATTGATGACACAACAAAGTCTTAAAGGTCAATCTGATAAGAGAAATCCACGGCCATCAAACCCGAAACATCTCATGAAAACTGGACACATCGATGGTTCATATTTGTCGTTCAAGCCGTTATTACGTATCACGAATCCAAGGCTCTTGGCGTTTAGCGAGGCGATGCTAATCAAGTTACTTAACTCAATCTGGCGCAATCAGTTAAACCGCCGGGGAACCCAATTTCACCTCACCGTTTCCCTAGTTATTGTCCGTTGAACCACTGCATTCATCAAAACTTTCTTGTATAAGTGCTAGATTGTTTTATGTTGTAGCAACTGAGGCGATGTTAAAAAATGATATCATCTCGCAGCATTTATCTTCTCTCTGGTTTAACGGATTTTTTTGTCAGTAAAAATGATATTCTACATTTACTCCATAAAACGACCACAGCCAACACACATATTATTCTGTGTATGCAGAGTCCATTTGAACGAATCACGGGCCTTGCAACAAGTCAAATGTTTGAAACTCGAGGGATCATTTGTTGAGTTGCAAGCTTTTCAATATTTTGATCTTTATTCTGATAAATGGTACCATAGTGATCATTCTGCTCGGTGAACAGTAGATAACGGAATGTAAGATGTATCGTTTTGACAAAGTTTACCATTTCAAATCTATTCATTAAAGTGCGATCAGTTGGTGCCTTCTGACAAGAACTAAACGATCACATGACAATACGCCCTTCGTGCTGTAGACGATAGAATTACCGCATGTTGTACTGTGTATAAAATGTGGAAGTTTGGCGTTTATAAAACGATCCAGAGCGAATTCTCGCAATCTGAAAGGTGACACAATACAGAATTTTTTTAAAAGCACGATCAGAAGGATGTATATTGGAAATGTTTTGCCGACTAGGTATGAAGAAGATTGTTTGTGACAACTGTTTCTGTGAGTAGAGCACAGGGCTTTCCCTTTGATCGTTAAATTCAGGAAGCTTTGCATTCCGGTTCCATAATCACGCCTTGAATGATCAGAGCAGATTAACGAAGATCCGTACTTGATAACTTGTAGCAAAATTTAGCTTCGCGACATCCGATGCCGGATTCCACACTTCGATTTGCTTTCTGCAACACAACTTGGTCGCGGAACGCGAAAGCCACTTTGAGAAAGTTCATTCACTGTCTGAGCCCCTATTCGAGGACTGCACAATTCAGAGATCGGTAAAAGAAAATCCTGCATCCGCCAGCATAAAGCATCCCCGCAAAGCTGTGTATCAAGTTGACCGGTCAGTAAAAATATGCTTGCGCAACCAAAGTGCCCAGCTTCCAGCGTCAAGCGAGGTCCGTTCAAACACAATAACCATGCTCAGTATGACACAAGCACTGATTACAAATTGTCTTCTTGAGCACTGTTTAGATACACCTAACATTTTGCCATTGTTCCTGCTATTTATTTCACGGTGTATAAACTGATTCATTTTATATTGGCGACCGATAAGAGTCAATTTAATGTATGGACTTTGCAATATAAAGTCTTCTCTGTCTCATTTGTTGAATAAAGGAGGTGGAGAGGTTTCAGATCTTCCGATTCGGCAATGAGCAACAGTTACATGCTTTCCGGACAAAAATGATTTTAATCTCAGCTTATGTCCGGAACACGGTCATTCACGTGTTAGGCTTACGACCACCTGGTTGGAATATGGATGGGAACTAACTTTTAGTCATTTGAAGTCACCTTACTTGCTTCAATTTTCACTATAAAATAAGCTTTGCGAGAAAGATAACTTGAAGACAAATCGTTAGAGGATTGACGTGTGTTGTTGTTATTCTTTTCCTAATATTTTGACTTTTATGCTCCGAGATTCAGACATACCGTATGATATTCCATCAGAGCATGAATTACCTGAAGCGAATAACGTTGACGCAGAGCCGCTCCCCGATTGAGTACAGCCTCCTTCACCGCCTTCCAATCTTCTTCCATCTCATTCAATCGTTGTGTCAGTGTCACTCGGCCAACTTCATCCATGCCCCGAGCCAGTGCATGCCCGGCAGATAGCAAATCACTGACCTGTGGCTCGTAGTTCTCGATCTCTTGCATGTGACGATCTTGGGAAAGTAACCTTCGTTCTGTTTCCTGCATTGAAAATATACATAGCACACAAACCGGTAATACGTTTCTGTCAACAGAAAAATCGTTGCTAGTCAGAAGAGGTTAGACAACTTCATCAGGATACAAATCTCAAAACATCAGACCTGAAAATAAGAATTAAGCATGATTGGAAGCATTCGTATCTAGCCATCAGAAAAGCCTAAGTGAAAGGGGAAACGGAATTCTAAGTGCGATGATGTATTGGTGGACTGAGTTTCTGACTGATAACCCAAGGGTGAAATATATTGCCTGATGTAAACTAAATTCGAGTAACGAACTAAATCATGCCAGGCGTAGGGGAACAACACCGATTGAATTACATCATCAGTGTTAATGTGCATCGCACGTTTATATTTTACCGGAGAGATTTGGTCTTTAAGATCCTCATTGGGGTCGAAGATTGCGTACTGAAGATGGTGAAGATGGCGACGATACTACCTTGAAGAGAGAAGAGAATACCGTACATGGTGCCGATGAACAATTATTGTAGGCCTTCCATCCATTCCCTTGTAGCTTATGAGTGTAGATCTAACCACTGCCATTCAGCTTTCTCGGTTTCGTTGCAGCCTTTTATGGGCTGTCGCACTTTTCTATATTAAGGGAATCTTAGTTGAATATCGAAAAATCCGAAGCAAAAGATTATTACATGTGATACTATGTTCTTGGTCTAGGTATCTTTCTGCTTATGCACTGAGGTTCTGATATCAGTGACTAAGTCCCGTACTTTGGCTATGGGTGGGTCAGCATTATGCTTTTGAACAGCTCTTGAAGGGATACATGTTTGTAGCTGTGCCAGAAGCACACTAACATAACACAGTTTGCTCAACACGAACATCATACAGCAGGCAATAGTTTTCATAATATTTATAAAGAAGTTGGTTTGGTCTTCTATATTAGAACTGAGCGTAACGCACTATTTTGTGTAATAAATTCATTCTTTTACGAATTCGAAGTTACGGGCATAATTATATGAAACAATAGCACCTTCCCAAAGAATTATCCTTAAATTTCATACCAATGATCATATGACATTCTTAGTCAAAAAATGTAAAATCAAATTTTTAAAGGTAAGCTGAAAAAACAGTTAACACGCAGATCAACAGAAATGTTCAACTTCAAATTCATTGGTAATTGGCTTTTATTTCGGGCAGGCAGACGTGTGCAAAGAAAGTGCGTTTTGTCCTAGGATTGATTTCCATTTAACTGGCATCAAAACTCATGCTGAATGCATCGTTGATCGCGTCAGTGCGTTACTAGTATGCACTGGTTTATGTATGCATACTGCCCACACTCTCTGGCTGTTTCTAGAGAAGGAAAATACTTAAGCAAGTCGGTAAGCCTTTAGATATCACGCTTATTGACTAAAGTTACAACTTATCTTCGGAGGGTTCATCCTGGGAGAAGCAGTATCTATGTTCCATTATTTATCCTACCGATTTCGCAACTTAGATTTCAGCCAGCTGTGTAGAAGCTATCATAATGATCTTACCTGTAAGTCGTTTGGACATTCTCCAGAGAGCAGTTGTGTCTTGAGTTCATCCAGCCACGCCTGAAACGTGTCTAGTTTGTCCATGGTGGTGGGATCCAAACCGCTTAGAGTGAGCAATCCTGTGGATCGCTTTTTCACCGCGTCCTGCAAATCGTTCCATTGTTTGACCAAGTCCAAATGACGCCGTAACAAGAAATCACGCGATAATGGAGTGGGCAAATCAGAACTGGGGGGCTTATTCATTTCATCCTCTTGTTGGCCCCGTCTTACAGCACCGGTAACCCGTGATCCAATATCCTCAACACATGCCTCTATCGCTTTCAAATCACCCTGCAAAATACGGAGCTGAATTTGGCATTGATTAGTCGCAGATGGACCAGCCACCGAGAGGTTATCAATAGATCGAATTGTATCTTCTTTGTCTTTTATCCAATCCGAGGCATATTGACATTCATTACACAAATCCAGTAGAGTTGAGTCATCAACAATTCGTTCTTTAACCGCTTCCATATTGTCCGCAAGACGATTCCAGGCAAGATTCAGATGATCTTGCATACTGACCACGCGTTCAACTGTTGACTCATCATTCAATAGGGAATTTCGATCGGTTTGTGGACCTTCCAACAAGCCGGTGGCAAGACGGTTGATACAAGACACCTAGAAATTGACGGAAATAAAATCAAGTTGGCTTCTTCTTCGAAACTCAAGCATACACACCCATGGACGAGTGTGAGGTGGGAACAGAAAATATAAAGTTATTTTGGGGCTAAGAGCTAATCGAAATAAATATCAGAATACTGATTGAACGGTTTTGTCATTGCGAAACAGTCCGTAAACATGCCAATTTGGATCATCGGTAAAATAATTGGGTTTGTCCGTGAAAGACTTATTCATTTAAATGGAGTAGGGAGCAACGATAATCATTGTAGTACATTTATGCATAAGTATTTCGCCCAGTAGTGGAGTAGACCACAGCCGAGATGTGAGCAGGACCTTTATTGTTATGGCGAGGGTGTCGACAACAATATGATACTTGGTAATTGAATGCGTGCGAACATTTCCGAGAGGGTAAAAACAATGAAACAGCCCATTTTTCTCAAATATTCTCATTTACTTTATTTCAGGCTATACGGGTGACAAATCAGAACAACTGTTTAAGTAGTTCGCTTGGTTTTACTCTAGTTGTTTGTGGATAAAGGAATGTGGAATTTATGGTTTAACGTTTAGCATATTGGACAATCATGTTCTTTAAGGATGGCCTATCTGAAACCTCGCACTATTCGGCAGTAGTGGCAGTGCTTTCGGGCAGTATGTATATCATCATTTTATTACCAATCTCTGAACCCGGTACCAAGGTCACATGACGTACAATTGTCGATCTGTGTTAATATTGCGGGAGATTAAAAACCAGGCGTGGTTGCGTTATCGCTAGCTGTTGAAAATACAAAAACCAAAACAATTACTTTCATCGACTCAGAAATAGTGGACACTTTAGGAGAATGATGCCGGTCCATAATTCAATGTAATACAGCAAGGTAAATATTGGTCTTTCATTCTGACAGAACGATTGTTACGGAGCACATACTACTTGTAGACTGATTATTTTTGGTTCAATTTATTCAGCTTATTATGCCACACATTTCATTCCGATTGATTCGACAAATGAAGCGGTTTATAGATGTTGCCATGATGTGATGAGGATTGAAAAACGTTTTTGAAACCGTTTCATTCTTGGTATGAATGAAAGAAACGGTAGGGTTCAACTGTCACTCAGATAAGTGAAAACCCAAGTAATTGACAGTGCATTTCTGTTGAGAAATAACAATATTTTCCTTCAAGTTCTGTTTCAGCCGATTTGGCAAAACATGATTGAGCTAGGACGATTACTCATATCCCTAAATATATTTGGCATTTGGTGCACGGTGTACGACGCAGATCTGATTATGTTATGTTATGTTATGGTATGTTACCTGTTGTTCGCATACGTAATCTGACGTACTTTGGACAAAATGACATTATGCAACTATATATCCTCATACCTTATCGCTTTGTAAAAAGTTGATGGTACCCATCATAACTTTTCGGTAAAGCAAACAAAACGGCAATTCTATTCATTATAATGTTTTCGATATAACCGATCCGAAATACTACAATTAACACTGAACAGAACGGGGAAAACTCGCAGTTTACTCACCTGCTCTGCAGTTTTGCTCATTTGCATCTGAAGCATGACAAATCGCCGTTTGACAACCTCCATCTTCTCTTGCATCAGACTCCAATAGCCTGGTTGTTCACCCTGTAGGGCTAATGTGTGCACATCCTGTAGCTCTTCAATCACATGCGCTCGCAAATATTCTCGTTTCTCTGTGATCCAGTTATACGTTCCACTGGCCATTCGAAATAGTTGATGCAAAGAGAGCACATCTAGCAATGCGGTTTGCGTGTGACAAATCTCTTCTGTGAGCTCTTTATACAAATCACCAATCAGTTGCAACTTCTGGTCTACACTCGTCTTCACTTGCTCGCGACTTTCACAACCAGCCACGATTTGACTAGGTCTTGACCCGGTAACTGCAAAAAGCTGATCGTCTGCCTGATCAATCAGATCTTCCCCGCTAGATTTCAGCTGGTCGACCACAGAAGCAAAACTTTCCACAGCAGCGATCGTTTCTTGATGTCGCTTCAACAGACATTCTATCAAACTCAGGCTGTCATTTTGTACTCCACGTTGTAACACACTGGCACTGAGTTCCAGTTTCTCACGAATCCACGACTCTGTATCATCACAACTGACTAAAAAGTACTGATAATCACGAACAAACATCAGTGTCTTTTTTCGGGCCACAGTCTCTTCAATCAGTTCTTCCCATGCTTCTTTCACTTCCATGACCCGATCAACCACAGGTTCGAGTTCAGGGAACTTCTGGTCGGCCAGAAATGATGCTTTCTCAAACGTGAGATTTAGTGCAATACGTCGATTTTCCAGTTCAATCTCCAAGGCGCGATGACGCCGAAATAGACCGTCGACAAATCCGTTGTTTGGTATCTCTCTCACCTTCCTCATATAGTCTAAACGTTCGCGTATATAATAATGCTGTTCGTCAAGTTCCGCAAACACTTCCCAACGTGCCTTTGACAACTCAAGTGCGTACCGACGAGCTTCTGCACTGGCTACCAGTCGTGAATACGCATCTCGTACCGCTTGCTCGCGCTGCTTACCAAGTTCAGCTGCCGAACCTGTAATATACGTGTCACCCTCAAGCAAACGCAATGACTGTGACATACTTCGATGAATCGATCGTATATCTGTTTCTAACAATTCATGGCGTTGCAGTAACTCCTCCACGGCAGACAGATGAGCTCCACAGTCATCCGTGTCCAACTGCTTCTGAAGTGAACTAATGATGGTACTCAAGTGATCTAACTCAGAGAACTGTTTAAAGTAACTATGCTTTGCATCTAATCGACCAAAACGCTCTCGCATCAGATTTAAAAGTCGAGCCCAAAGCTTTTCAATATGATCTCTAGTGGCCAGAACCTCCTTGATATTATAAAAGTTACTTCTATCCAACTCATCGGCAATTTGACCCACAGTCTGAATTCTGTCCGCATACGAGCACACGTCTGTTTCCAAAGCCTCGTGTTTCTTTAGTGCAGCCTCGACCATGAGCAAATCTTCCGCGTAATCCGGTTGTTGTAACAGCTTCTGATTGTCCAAAATCCATGCCTCTCTTAGTTTTGCCTTGCGCTGAAAGCGATTATACAAATGTTCCAATCGTCGTTGAAGTACCAGCTCATCACGCAGAGCCAATTCGCGGGCATGTTCCGACTTCTCCAAACGTTGCCATGCACTGTTCACCTGAGCCACCTGTAATCCATTCGTAGGTTTGTACACCCGCATATTGACCGCACGCATTTTGGTCTGCAATGTGAACAGACTAATTTCAATATTGCCTTTCTCGAAAAATTTGTCCGGCTTCTCTTTCAGTCGATAGTCATTGAATTCGACCAACAGCTGCTGCAGGTCCGCGACGCGCGGAGGAAAATCCCGGCTATCCAACCAGGCAATTTTTTGTCGGATCCAGGCAAGCAACGCACTGGTATCTTTTTCATACAAACAGGCCTGATCATGCACATCTTGCAAATAATGCAAAAAATTTGTCACTCGTCTCGCGTGAACTGTCTCCGCCTTAATCTTTGAAAAATAGTGATAATAGGTGACAACATAAGTGATGATTGATTTCTCATCCGGGTTTTCCACATAAATATCCTCTGGATCAAATAGTCTGGTGATACCCAAGCGTTTTTCGGCCACAATAAATGCTGATTCCAGATTTTGTAGTGGTGTGTGAGGCGAGAGTGCACTGAAGTTGATCAGATCCGGTCGGTGTTTGTGAATCAGGGCGTTAAATGCCAAACCATCACGCCAACTTGTCGTGAAATTCTGCACGTCCACGTTCGGATAGCCGGCGGTTTTCATCTGGCACCAAAGCAGCAATGCATCCTTTGAGTATCGTTTCATTCGACTCCGTGCACCCAACCCGTCCACGGTGGTCGTGGATATTGCAATGTCTTGGATTTGAAATCGTAAAATGATGGTCCACAAGAGACCGAGCGTGATTCGTGCGTTCCCATCCACAATATCATGCGCGCCCACATTTTCCAGATGAACATTCAAGCTACTAAGAAAATACAACGATTTATCCACGTTTTCCAAGCAGTGAATTCGCATTCTTCCCAATGTTGGCGGGGGCTAAATGAGAAAAAATACGAGTAATATTAGCATAGCCAACGGAATAACAAATTTACCATCGGTTCACCGGACAGAATCTCCAATAGCTTGAGCAAAATTTTTCCATCACGAAGGTCAATGAACAGATCGCTGACCTCTAATCCTATTCGTCGCAAATACGTGTTGGCCCATTTTGTGAAGGTCTTTTTCTGTACAGTCTCTCGCTCAACTAAAATGTAAAGAAAACAGGTAGATTAAAATTTGAAATCGAATTTGTAGGCAAAGCGTCATCCCACGGCGACTTGTTGAAAGGATCTAGTCTAGCTGAAACGCTCTAACTTCTATTTTTGACTTACTGCAATTTTTATATTACGTGAACTTCTGTGCAAATGAAAAGAAAAGCAATTTGATTGCATTTTCACGCATGAAAACTTCTCTTCAATACAAAACACAAATGTCGAAGTTCCACTGTTCTGATTACATTAAAACAGGTGTTGAAAAGATGGTGTCTAAGGATTA